>JAPFFP010100528.1:0-19761 GCA_026153255.1 Solanum medicagineum | reverse complement strand
CCCTTAAATTACCCAATATTCACAAAAGTTTTCAAATGGACACTTCGCTCCGGTTACTTTAACTACGGGGTCTAACACGTTTACTCCTAGTGTTGAGCATACACTACTCGTACACCCCGCAAAGAACAAGAATAACAAAAACAAGTAAAATAAATGGAACTAAGGATTAACACTCGATTACTATTGAATTCACTAAGTCTAGTTGTATTCCTTGGAAACAATGCAAAAATCTTGATGTCACCAAAGTTACACCTCCTTTCTAGAGGATAAAGTATTCGTTGTTAAGAAATAGAATCTAACCAAGGTTAGGTTCGAACCCACAAGGAATAAGTAGACTCATGAGAAATTCAACAAGATGCAATTCGGGTAGTTACCCGACTCAATTTCCCAAGAGGGGGGGGGGGTTGCAATAATCAATAAGAAAATAAAATAACTAACTAATACAAGAGAAAATCAATAATAGAGAGAAACTAGGGTATTGTATTCCCCATGATTCCCCAACTCAGTATCCCCGGATAACCTAATTCTTGTCTAGTCCATAGCTTGCAGGACGGTAATTTCAGTTCACAAGCCCTTTGATCAAAGGTGAGAGGTGAATTTCACTAAGTGACTTGGTCCATCTCCATAGTATGCATTACTAACCATTACCTGTTAGTCCCAGTACAACCTCCCCTTGGCCCAGTTTTGTTGATTAGACAACAACACATCAATTGAATCTTGCTAATTAATCTCTTTTCCTATTCATTACTACCTTGGTCCAATTAGTAACACTAGACGAGTTCTAGTGTTCTCCACCACTAGAAAACATGCAACATGAAGTGAGTTAATTAATACATGCATATACACCTTACATGAATTGTGAATTATCCAATCTTACTTTGTTAGTTCTTCGTGATTCCCACAACCCTAGTTGTGGATTTATTTATTCATGCTATGTGTAGATGAAGAGATTATGAAACGAGAAGACATAATTAGACACTTACATAATTGTATAAAGATCAAGCAAATCCAATGTCAATGAAAATCACAAGCTTGAAGATTGAATTAAAGCACAATTGTTCTCAAAGTCTCTCTCATAATTTTCTCTCTAAGAATATTGAGTTCTTTGAGCACTTAACCTAAACTACACAAACATGATGTGAAGTGTTGCTTCCCCTGTGAATAATAACCTGAAAAACCAATGTAGAATAACTAAAAAACAAGTCCTAAACAAATTAGGAAAAGTGATTGACAAACTCCACGAAAGCACTTTACGACTCATATTGTCCTCTACGACTGGTAGTTGGGGTTTCGTAATCGGGTGCTGGAATTTTGCACTTCATTTCTAGGACACCCCTTCATGAGTCATAAAGTGGTTTAAGAACCGTAAAGGGGGTTTCATCTAATGAATTTCCTACAAGTCCACTTCTCTAATCCTCAGGGTATGAAAGGTAGTCTATGACTTATAAACTTCTCTACGACTCGTCTACATGTTCGTATAATTCAAGTTCAGCAAACAACCCCTCACGACTCGTCTACATGTTCGTATAATTCAACTTTAGCAAACAACCCCTCACTGGAAATCTTCACGAAACCTATCTACAACTCGTAGAATGCTCTATGATTTGTAAAAGGACTTATACAACAACAAAAAACAAAAACTTCTGCAATATTTTTCCAAATAATGGACAACTTATAATCCTTCAAATATAAACACAAAAACACATATAATCCACAAATATTGCATTCACAACTCACAAAATCCTACATTTTAAGCATCAAAAGTGTTGTATTTTGGCAGTACATCAGTGGTCAGTGAAATGTATACATAAACCCCATATAGGTAGTGACGCTATATTTTCAAAGCTAATACCATGGTTGCTAATTTAAGATCATGGATTGGGTGTTATGCTCATACACCTTTAGTTTCCTTGAAGCAAAGGTAATATCCTTGCCGCTTTGCATCAATACACACCCCAAACTGACTCTTGAAGCATCGCAATAAACCTATAACCCTTCCAACCCTTCTGGTAATGCCAAAATAGGAGTGGGTGTAAGCTTGTCTTTAAAGCGTAAAAACTTCTTTCACATTCACCGGCCCATACAAATTTGGCCCTTTTGTGTCAACTTTGCCAAAGGAGAAGCAATTAAAGGGAAACCTTGAACAAATCTCTGATAGTACCCCGCCAAACCCAAGAAACTCCTAATGTATGTTCGAGTTAAGGATCTAGGCCAATTTCTTACCAACTGCTATCCTTTTCGAATCCACTTTAATCCCTTTTACTCGACACCACGTGTTGTAAGAATGCAACTTTCTTCAATCAAAATTCGCATTTATCAAACTTGGCAAACGATTTTTCTTCCCTCAATGTTTGTAACACTATTCTCAAATCTCTCACATACTCATCTTCACATCGGAATTAAATCAAAATATCACCAATGAATACCCCACAAACATGTGTCAAGGTATATTTAAAGACCCTATTCATGATATCCATGAATATCGCCAGAGCATTAGTCAGGTTGAAGGATATCACCACAAACTAAAAATGTCCATATATTGTTCGAAAGGCTATTTTAGGAATGTCATACTCCCTTTCCTTCAATTGATGATACTCAGACCGAAGTTAATCTTTGAAAGGTGACTAGCCCCTTATATTTTATCATATAGGTTATCTATCCTTGGCAATGGATAATTGTTCTTCACGGTGGCTTTATTGAGTTGCCAATAGTCAATGCACATTCTAAGTGAGCCATCGTTCATTCTTACAAATAACACCGGCGCACCCCAAGGTGACTTTCTAGGCCTAATAAAACCCTTCTCCAATAGGTCTCTCAATAGATCCATCAACTCAACCAGAGCCATGCGGTAAGGGGGAATTGAAAAGGGTTGGATATTAGGAGAAAGTCTATATCAAAATCTATCTCCCTTTTGGTTGGGACACCGAGAAGCTCATCTGGAAAAACATCAAGAAACTCATTAACTACCAAAATTGACTTGATATAAGGGATGTTAGCCTAAACATCCCTAACCCTTACAAGACGGTATATGCAACCCTTAGAAATTAATACATGAGCCTTAAGACAACAGACGAACCTTCCCTTAACCACTGAATCATGAACTACCCACTCAAGGACGGGTTCATTATGGAATTGGAACTTAAACCTTAAAGGTTCTACAATCACTAGAAGTGTGATATGCATGTAACCAATCTATCCCAAGAATAATGTCAAAATCTACCATGCCAAGTTCAACAAAATCACAAGGTAAGACTTTATGCAATATGGACACGGGACTACCCCTATAGACACTTGTATCAATAATGGACTCACCAACGGGCATAGACACCTCAAAGAGCTTAAAAAAGAACTCGGGGCACACATGAAGTCTATTAGTAACAAAAGGAGTAATGAAAGAGAGAGTAGCATTTGGATCCAATAAAGCATATACATGAAGATCATAGAACTTTAACATACCGGTACCAAAATCGCGCATGTCATCCACCCCTTACCTCCCTTGAAGACCATAAATGTGATTGTAATGTGGAGCACCTCTTTGTTGGCCACCTTGTTCCCATTGTTCAACATGAGCACCTTGCCCTTGAGGGCAGCCATCTCTACCCTTGTTTGGACAATCTACCATCCTGTGGCCTATCTTGCCACACTCGAAGCAAGCAGTTGTGTTCCTCAAACATGCACCACTATGATTCCTTCCATATTTTGGGTACCTTAGAATAGTCGGCCCACCATTGCCACTTGTCAGGTGGTATTCCCTCAACTTATGCATAGATATCTTAACTTTAAATTTATAATTATGGATCCACCAGCCTTAGCCTACAAGGACTCCTATGGTGGCACATAGTTAATAAGACATGAGGTTGTTACTAAGGTTCCCTTGTAGAACCCACCTATATGCCTCATTCGGTGGTAAGTCTCACGAAATGTTAATAACATATTCATATATTCATGAAAATTTGTAAACTTTGACACATGCTTTGACATCATAGGAGTAACTCATGAACATAGGGACCATTTAAGTGAAAATTGTCCTTTCACATTGAGGATCCATCTTAAACATCATTAAGGGCTTCATAACATGCTTGTAACCTTCATGATATTCATAAACTTTCATAGAGTACTTTAAGGCCCTTATCATCAACATCATATGGGAACTTATCTTAAAATTTAGTGGACTTATGCAATGAATTTTAAAGCAAATAAATCAAGAGTATAATACAATATCATGATGAAACTCATCAATTTAAAACATGTCCAAACAACCCACTTCTCCATTGAAAATCCTAGATAAGGAGATCATGAAATTCAGCTTCAAAACTATAGGAATTTATGGTACATCATCACATTGCATCATTTGAGTTAATATAACTGAAAATATATCATCGTAACATCATCTAAAACATACTTATAGAACTCATAAATTTCATAATATAAAAATGGTAAAGGAATCGTGGTTGGACTTTGTGGCTGAAAGGAAACTATAAATCAAGCCCACATGCCTGATTTAAGGACCTTAAGGAAAGCTTAATCATTAGAGAAGAGCACCTTTGGAAACCCTAGCCCTTCTTGCCTTACCTTGAAAACATTTGAGGGAATTATAGAAGGTGTGAATGAGGTCTTCTAGGAGGAATTATGGTTGTTATGAGAGTGAAAAAAAACCCAAAATGACGTAGTTTTAGGCTTAGGGTAAGGTAAAAGGGAAAAGGTGCCTTCAATAAAAACTGCTGCGACCAATCAATGAGACCTATAAATGGGTTGTAGATTGAAGTACAAGTCATAGATGCAAGGATTCATCCTTGTTGCATTTTTTATCTTCTAAAACTATCTCTAATACCTAAACTACAACCTCATACTATGACTTATATAGTGATCGACGGGTTGTAAAATGTCATAACCCAAACCTAGGACGTAACCATGATTTAGCGAATGTGACACCCGAAGGAAGCCCATCCAAGGCTCTTATACATGTCATAAGCATACATAAGGTAAACTAAGAAATTTATAAAAGAGTAAGTAAGCAAAACATAGCAAATTTAAATTTATAGTTTTCCTTAATGGAATTACAACATCATAAGTCAAATTCAATCCTCTACATACTAGAATCCTGATGGGATCTAGAACATGTTACTAGATCAACCTCAAGATAGAATATCAATGAAGTCATAATGTCTCAATAAATGAAAGCATAACATGAAATAGGCATCTCCCTGAAACATGAGAACTCACCAAAAATGTTGAATGATTAAGTCCAACTCTAGATAAAAAATGGAGTAATAGTCTCCTCATCGCTTATCTTTATGTGGTTAGATCACATGGAATGTACTACGAATGTAGATATGCCATGCATCAAAGTAACATCATAATATAATAGCAATATGCATAATCATAGAATTAGGATAAGGACAAGATATCACGAGCAATGCATGATAAAAACCATGAAAGGAAGTATCATAAAACCTTTCATACACTAGCCTACATATATGAGAATAGGTCCATAACTGATAATATGACCATACAGACTATTAAAAGAAATTCTATTGTTCCCTCTATAATGAGTGAAAGGGTGGTATACTTTGCCATGGTATACTCAACACCACCCTTTAGGCTCTACCTAGCACAATGACTGTCATATGAACACAATGACCGCACCCTTTTGGCTCAGCCTTAGAATGATGAGTATCACATGAACATGATGCTATATAGAACCAATTAGCTAGCCTTAGAGGCACATAATCATAAACTACGGTGGCACATAGTTATGAGACTTGAGGATTTATGTAAGGACCCTTGGTGATAGCCCCCCCCACAAGCTCATTTAGTGCTAAGTCAAATCCCACATAATACATAATCATGCATATACATAGTCATTATCATATTTTAGAAATCATACTTCTGTAAAAATCATACATTCATGTCTGGTAAAACAGATATCCTAACCTCATAAAAACATCTAATGTCATAAGTGGTGTTGCCCAAGCAAACCTCCTTTTTGACAGTTAAAGCAGTTGTTGTCAAGATATATAACCTAACTAAAGTTAGGGTCAATTCCACATGGAATATGGTAGAGTCGGAGTAATTCCAAGCAATTAGAGTAAATTAACTTACTTCTCTCCCAAGGGGGGGGGTTGTAATTTACAAAAAGTAACCCTAAACTAAACTAAGTGTGTTAAACTAGGCAGAAGAGTAAATAGGGTATTGTGTTCCCAATGATTCCCTAACTTGGTGTTACCAGATAATCACATTCTTTTCCAGTTTGTTTCATGTAGAACAATAAGTTAAGTTTACCAAACACTTTGATCAAGGTGAGAGGTAAATTTCACTACGTGATTTGATCCATCCGCACAGTGTGACACTACTAACCCTTATCGATTGTCCCAATATACCCTTGGACTAGTTTGGTTGATTAGATTAAAAAGCATCAATCGAATCATATTAACTAATTTCTTTTCCCATCCACTACTACCTTGATCCAATCAATAGCAACTAGGCGAGTTCTAACATTTGCAACCATTAAAATGAACTCAAACTGAAGAGAATTAATTAATACATACATACGTAGTCTTCAATAATTATGATTTATCCAATTTTACCTTGTTAGTCCTTTATGGGTCCCACAACACTACTTGTGGATTTAGCTACACATATTCATTGTAGATGTAAGAATCATGATATAGAAAAACATAATTGAGCACTTAGAAGAATAAATTAAAGAATAAGAATTCCAAGATCTTTAATGAAAATCACAAAGTATGAATTAAAATCACAAAATAATGTTTCAAGTGTTTCTCTCAATGTTTCTAGTCGTTCTCCTCTCTTATCTACTGAAATTAATCGAAAAAACCTATTGATAGATGCTTAAAAAAATAGGAAAACTAGATTCAGCAAGCAGCACGAGCAAGTTTATGCGTCTTACTAAGTTCTACGGCCCATATCGGGGCTTCATGGACTTCAATCTTATATTTTGGGTTTAGCTTCTATGAGACCTTTCAACGGGCCGTATTCACACTTACAACTTGTATAGGGTTTCTTTTGATAACTTTTCAAAAACACTTAACTTTATATCCTCAGGGTACAAAACCTCATCTACGACTCATACAAATTTCCATGACTCGTTTGATAGTTTGTAGATGAAACTTAAGAAATTCACCACATCATTGGATTTCACTACGAACCCAACTCAACCGCTCATGGAAACTTCCAATACCCGTAAAGGGTGTCATAAAAAAGCAAACACAACAGTAATTGCACACTTAGCCCAGAATAATGCCAAATCCTATAATCATGGATAATAATAATAACACATCAAACCTACTAATATCGCTTTGAGAACACATAAAATTCCATGTTTTAAGCATAAAAAATGTTATATTTTGATAGCATATCAACACCCTAAACGTAAAATTGTTGCTTTTCCTCAAGCAACGGACTCAAGCTACATAAGCAGTATAGTAACATACAGACATCAATCTAATGACACGCATCATCTCAAACTTAACACACAGATACCCATAGTACTCACAAAAGCATATCAGATAGCTATCGGACAAACCAATGCAGATCAATATATGTGAATGTGCAATTATGACTAGCACGGTAACCGCTGATAAAGACTAACCACTAAATTTCCAAGAATCAACAGTGCAATGCAAGTGCCCTTATAATAAAAAGTTCCATATCCCACTAATGATAATATTTTCAGATTCAATACTTGGGGCTAATCACTCACTCTCATAAAGGATATTCAAATACCATGCTCAATACCTTATGCTTGCCACTATACTCACGACTATGGCCTTCAAATACTTGGACTAGGATCACAATAGGTCTTTCTTAGCTTATAACGTAGGCTCAAGGGGCTTTGGTACGATGTTTTGGGAGCATAGTGACTCACGACCCTCCTTGACACTACGTTGTTATCCACTTTTTCCCTACCAACACTGTCATTTTCAACTAATTTTTCCTTTCTCCTATTTCAAGCTTGTCTAGGTGCTTTATTTTGATTTTTTAGCTCATTGTCTTTTATTTCACATCTTCTTTGTGTTTGGTTCATTGTTTAAGCAGCGATTCATTTTTCTTGCCCCTATAGAACATTTTTATCCTTTTTTCCATGTATTAGCCGCTTCTACCCTATTTTATGTGATTACACTTACACCAACCACCCCCATCTTAGGCTTTTGGCCTAAGTTGAGGTGCATAATATCGAACATATGAACCAGGGCCACTTTTTAGAAGAGAAGATAGGAGAAAGACCAAAATTATCGAGAGACACTTGAAAGATTACTTTGTGATTTTAATTCATACTTTGTGATTTCAATCGAAGAGATTTTATTTCTTGTTCTTGAATTCATTCTTGTAAGTGCTCAATTATGTTATTATACATCATGATTCTTGCATTTACAATAAATATGTGTAGTTAAATCCACAATAGAGTTGTGGGAACGATGAAAAGCTAACGAGGTAAAATCGGCTAATTCGTAATTCTTTGAAAGTGTGCATGCATGTACTAATTAACATCTCTTCATTGTGATTCCTTTTTAATGATGGCCAGTCAAAACTCGCCTAGTTGTTACTGAGTGGATCAAGATAGTAATTAATAGGAAAAGAGATTAACAAATAGGATTTGATTGATGTTTTCTCGTCTCATCAACCCACCTAGATCAAGGAGTTGTTGTACTGGGACATTATGGAAGGGTTAGTAATGTCAGACTGCAAGAATGGATCAAATCACATACTAAAATTCACCTCTCACCTAGACCAAAATATTGATGTTTTGATTACTACCTTGTTCCAATCAGTAAAACTTAGGCGAGTTCTAACATTAGCCACCATTAAATATCAATTGACATAAAGGGAATTAATTAACAGATGCACACACACTTTCCAAGAATTACAAATTATTTGATTTTACCTTGTTAGTCTTTCATGGTTCCCACAACCTTAGTTATTGATTTAGCTAAACATATTCGTTGAAGATGCAAGAATCAAGATACAAAATAACATAATTGATCACTTACAAGAATGAAATTAAGAAAAGAAAATCCGAACTCTTCAATGGAAATCACGAAGTATGAATTAAAATTACAAAATAATGTTTCAAGTGCTTCTCTCAGTGTTTCTAGTCATTCTCTTTCTCTTCTGAAAATAACCTAAAAAGACTATTTATAGTTCTTCTAATACAAATCCAAAACAAAATAGGAGAACTAGATTTAGCAGGTAGTACAAGCAAGTCTATGGGTCATACAAAATTCTACGGCCCATATCGGGGTGTTGTGGACTTCATTGTTCAATTCTAGGTTTAGGTTCTACGAGATCTTTCTACGGGCCATGTTCAGACTTACACTTCATATAGGGTTTCATTTGATGACTTTTCAAAAAACTACAAACTTCTAATCCTTAGGGTACGTCATCTATGGCTTGAACAAATTTCCATGACTCGTCTAATAGTTCATAACTGCAACTTAAAAATCACCCCTTAACTGGATTTCACTACGAACCCAACTTTACGGCTTGTGAAAACTTCCATGGCCTATAAAGAGTGTTGTAGAGCATCAAGAGCAACAGCTACTGCATAGTTAGCCCAAAATGGAGCCAAATCCTGTAATCCTAAATATAAACATAAAAACACATTAAACCTAATAATATCTCTTTGAGAACACAAAAATATCCAAGTTTTAAGGATCATAAGTGTTGTATTTTGATAGCAAATTAACACCCTCAACTTAAAAATTGTTGACCTCAATCTAATGGCACACATCATCTCAAACTCAAGCAAAGATACCCACACCATCATAAATGCATATCAGATAGCTATTACGCGAACAAATGTAGGATCACAGATAAGCAACATATGAAAGTGCAACTATGACAAGCAACGTAACCACAGATAAGCAACAATCACTGAATTTGTCTGGAATCAATAGTGCAATGTAGAGTGCCCTCACAACAAGAAGTCTCATATCCAACTCATGATAATATTTTCAGATTCAATGCTTAGGACCAAAAAAAATCACTCACTCTCATAAAAAAATATTCAAATACCATGCTCAATGCCATATGCTTTCCCTATACTCATGACTATGTACTTCAGCTACTTTAACTAGGATCACTATAGGTTTTTCTTAGCTTGTAGCGTAGGATTAGGAGGCTTTGGTATGATGTTTTCGGAACATAGTGACTGATGACCCTCTTTGGTTTTGGGAATATAGTGATTGATGACGCTCCTTGAAACTATGTTATTATACACTTCTGCTCTACCAACACTGTCATTTTTCTACTCATTCTCTCTTTTTTCTATTTCAATCTTTTCTTGGTGCCTTACTCTCATTTTTAGCTCATTGCCTTTTATTTTCACTTTTTTTTCTTTTTACCTCATTGTTTAGGCATTGATTCATTTTTCTTTCACCGGTAGCTCATTCTTATCACTTTTTTTCATGTATCAGTAGCTTCCACCCCATTTTATGTGATTACCCTTACACCATCCACCCTAAACTTATGCTTTTGACCTGAGTTGAGCTGCACAATATCTAACCTATGAACTAGGGCCACTTTTGGTAACCACCCTCATCTTAAGCTTTTTACCGTAGTCAAGGTGCATAATATTCAAGGATCAGGGCTAATTTCAGGACTTTACATCGACAAGGCTAGGTTACTTCGGATTTTACAAAGAAATGGTACATGCAAGGCTCAAACATTAGGATTAAGGGATGCATTACACATTTGGTTGGACATTAGGCTAAGTGGGCTAGTATGAACAATTGCCTAAGATCCTTTCCTAACCAACTAACCTACGGTCTAAGTTAGAGTATTTGGGGAATTTTGAATTGAAACACATCATAAGACTTCAGCAAAGAATGCTCACACACATGGGATTGATTACACTATTAACATAGACTCTCATATCATGTTTCTCATCAGAAAAGACCTAACTTATTAGGACAAACACTGTCAAACAATCAAACAAGTATGGTTGCTAGCAAGACTAGCTAACAAATTTTCTTGTGGGTATCATTTTCCACAAAAACTAACGTATGCCATAGACTTTAGTACTACATGCTATTAATACTACCTACACATAATATGCATACTTGTTACGATAAAAACTAAATGTCCTTGGGGAAAAAGAACACAGGCAAAAAAAACCCTCAGACTAAAAATTTTGGATAGTTATAGGCCAAGGTTACTCAGACTTCACTAAGGCATATATCTACCCACACCCCACTAGAAAACACTTTACATTGTCCTCAATGCACAAAATATCACAACAATAAAGCGCAGGGATAAAAACTCATACCTGGGTGCCTAAGATCCTGTCTCTACCTTGGATTGCCTTTCAAGCAGTGCCTGATTTATTATTGCAGCATGACTTGGACAACTTGGTTACTTAGACTTCCCCAAGTGCTCAAACATCCATTGTCTTTACTACGTCAACATTGACAAGCTAAATTTTAACACTTTTGCCATTCACTTTTGATTTTGCACCATTTTGCTTTTCCAATTCAATAGTCCCATGGTCGAAAACATGTGATACTATAAAAGGCCCTAACAATCTGGATTTGTGTTTTCCCAGGGAAGAACTTTAGTCTGGGATTGTATAGTAACACAAAGTGCCCTGGTGAAAATTGGAGGTTCTCTATACGACGATCATGCTGCAACTTCATTCTTTACTGGTATAAGGCTGAGCTCTCATTTGACTTTAGGCAAAACTCGTCAAGCTCGTTGAGTTGGTTCATCCTTGAGATTGACGCATCATTATTCCAGTCCAGATTTAACTTCTTCAGTGCCCACATTGCTTTGTGTTCAAGCTCCACCAGTAGGTGACAAGCCTTTCCATAGGCAAGTTGGTAGGGAGACATGCCTATGGGCATCTTGAATGCAGTTTGGTATGGCCATAATGCGTCATCATGCTTTTGAGACCAATCAATCTAATTTGCATTCACAGTCTTCGATAAAATCATTTAATCTCCCTATTGGACAGCTTAACTTGCCCACTTGTCTGTCGATGGTAGGGTGTTGTGACACGATGCTTTACTCCATGTTTCTCAAGTGGAGCCTTGAAAAATCTTTTATAGAAATGATAACCTACATTGCTAATGATAGTCTAAGGTGTGTTAAATCTTTAGAGGATGTTCCCTTTCAGAAATGCTTTGACATTTTTGCCTTTATTGTTGGGAAGCGCTACTGCCTCCATCCATTTTGATACATAATCTATAGCCATTAAAATGTACTTGTTCCCATTTGAACTAACAAATGGACCAATGAAATCTATCTCCCACTCATTAAATAATTTAATCACCATAATGAGGTTTAGAGGGAGCTAATGCTTGCGAGAAATACCACATTCTCTCTAACATCCATCTATCACATGCTTTTGCATTATCGTGGGCATCTTGGTGGATGGTTGGCCAATAGTAGCCACACTGCAAGATCTTATTCGTTGTCTGAATTCCACTATGATGCCAACCCACTAGAGACGAGTGGCATAGCTCTACAATACTCATCATCTCGACCTCAGGAACACAACGACGAATAATATCATATGCACATCTGTGAAACAACTATGGATCATCCCAGAAAAACTTCCTCCATTAGACATAAAATTGTGGCATTGGTAAGTAGTTAAGTCCAATGGCACAATATCACTAACTAAACAGTTCGAATAATCTGCAAACCATGGTATCAAGTCATGGGTTGCCGCTAGTACTCTCTCATTAAAGAATGAATCTTTAATATCCACCCCAACATCAAACTTTTCCATGGCTCCATCTTCTAATCTGGAGAGGCGGTCTGCAACTTGATTTTCAATCCCCTTTCTGTTAATAACATCAATGTCAAACTCTTAAAGAAGAACTACCCATCTAATCAGTCTCGATTTTGCATCCTTCTTCACCATCAAGTATGATAAAGCTGAATGGTCAGTGTGCACAATGACTTTGGTTCTCAAAAGATAAGACCTGAATTTTTCGAACACAAAGACCACTTCAAGTAACTCTTGTTCTCTGATAGTGTGGTTCTTCTGTGCTGCATTTAGGGATTTGCTGGCATTATATATAGTATATAGTATCTGTGATGACCCAAGCCCAGGCCTAGACGTGAAACGACGAATGGGAACCCAAAGGGATCCTAAACAAGCCTCCTAGCATATCGCTCACACATCCTTTGTCGCGGAAGTAAAATAAGCAATAACAAGAGATATAAAACAAGGGAAGTAGAACTAAGAGAATTCCTTTATTATCATAAAAGCATAAAAGAGACATGCTCATAGCATAAGTACATCATAATATCCAACAACATCTCTAAAATGGAATGGAGTAGGGGCCAAGACACTTTCTGGGCTCACCTTCATAGTATAAAGTGTTCAATATAAAGAAGTCTCAAAATAGCAATAGTAAGATAGTGTTCTCAGACTTGAGGACTCACCAAAGCGTATCTCCGAAACACCAAACTAACCATGTGGAGGATAATCAAAAGATGCTCCAGTCCCTACATGGCAAATTCATGTGGGCATAGAGTATGTGTTAGTACATTATAATGTACTAAGTATGTAGGATGCAATGCAACAAAACTTAAGCCAATATAGTCAAAATGCATAACCATAGGCAATAGATAAGTATAATCTCAATATGGCATGCATGATCAGTGCTTGAAGTAAAACATGCGTGTAAATCATTCAACTTTCATAGTACATAATTCATGTGTCAGAGGAGACCTTAACCAACATAGACCAAGTAGCTACAACTTTGAACCCAAGGCATGACACCCTCTCGGTCAGATGGAATGGGCATGACACCTGCCGGTTATTTGTGGTCTACTTGCCAAGGTAAACCAAATATGATAGCATGAACTAGATGGATCCACTAGTATAGCAAGGGTAATAATCATAATCCTATGATGGCATGTAGTTTAGAGACAAAAGACTTTATATAAAGACCCCTTAGGTCAAGCCCCCATCTTAAGCCACAACTGGTACTAAGTCAAATCTCATGGAATACTTGAAATAATCATAATTTGTATCACTTGTAAGAAACATGAATCATGACCAAAGTATCTCTTGAAACATGCTTGACCTCTATTAGTTAACCTAACTTGAAGCATGAGAGTAAATTACAGTCATACATGAACCCTTGCTTAATCATGAATGGCTCAAAAGAGGTAAAATCCTTGAAATAGGGCTTAACTTGTAACTTGTAAAATCATAGATAATTTTATGAATTCAATACATACTTGCAAGCCGTTATTCATCATATAGTCACTTGACTTGTAAATCATAAAATAGATCATCAACAACTTGAGAATTCTTGACTTGACATTTTATCAAACACAGGGTAGGTTCATGATAATTGTTCAAAACCGTGCAATTCAAGAGTGAAATAGGATGAGTAAACTTATGCAAATCAACCAACCAAGATGTAGTAAAACCCTCACGTAGGATACCTTGAAATCCTTCATGAAGACTCATTATAATTCATAATTTCATAGCTCAAAACTTGCATAGTCTCAATAGAAAAAATCAATTTATGGTATAAGCTTAAAATAGATAATCATGTATAATCAATCAATATTTCATAAAATCCCAATACAATTTATGTTGATAATCCATAATAAAAGACACCCATAGATTATAAAACTTGAACACATGTAATTTTCATAAAAAGGAAGATTGGGCTTCCTAGGTGAAAGGACCCAATGGATGAAATCCACATACCTAAAACTTGGGTTTTCTTGAGATGAGCCTGAAGGAAACATAGAGGTTGAAGTGAATCTTTGTGTTCCAAAGTTAAGCTTGAAATCCATGAAATTTGAATGAGATATTTGGTTAAGTCTTGGAGAGGTTTTTGTGAGGGCTTTGAGTGATATAGAGTTGAAAAATAGCTAAGTATAGGTGTTTTCACGCTAAGTGAGCATAGGGATATGACCCCAATGCCCTTGGCCGACACAAAAGAATTAACGAAAAATTTGTACTAGTCTGCATCTGGTCTACGATGAAGACCGAACGCGAAGGACAACATTATACTACTCCACACCCCTGGAGCATCGCGGCCACAACGGGGATGCTCTCTAGAAATCGTAAATTAGCAACAATTATTTTTTGCTATGGATCCTCTAAAAGTCGGGTTATACCCATCTCCCACTCAATTTTGCCCCCTGGTCGAGAATACGATGTCAGAGGTTCTATATCATGCTCAAAATTTTGAGATATATGGAAAATACGATTATGGGTATTCTAAAGCATATTTTTGGGGCATTTCAATATCTCCCCCTTGGGAACATTTATCCCCAAATATCCAAAAAACGTGCATAAGAGAAGTAATCATGAAGATTTCAGCCCGATATGAATGCAACAAATGCATTTTGAACATCATTTTCAAAAAGTCTCAACATGTGTGTCAAAAATCACCATAAACTTGTTATGATGAACACGAATGCATGCATAAATTACATAAGGGATGAAACTTAAGACTTGAAATAGGGGGCTTAAATTAGTACCTTTGGCTTGAGTAGAGATGAAGAGATATGGACATTGTTATCTCATGTCCGCCTCAGCTTCCCATGTGGAACTTTCAACTTGTTGGTAAATCCGAAGGACCTTGACGAAAGCTACGTCTTTGTATCTCAACCTCTTCACTTGTCTATCCAAAATATCCACCGGGACCTCCTCAAAGGTAAAATTATCTTCTATAATATTCACAACATCCAAGGGCACTATAGCACTTGGAACCATATTCATCTCCATAGGCAACTCCAACTTATATCTTACCAACCCTCCTCAAAATTCTATAAGGACCCACAAACCTTAGGATCCATTTCCCCTTTTTGCCAAACCTGACCACACCCTTCATGGGTGAGACTTTTTAGTAAACCCAATCAGCATCTTTAACTCAAGATCTCTTCTCCTCACATCGAAGTAGGGCATTTGTCTACTTTGGTCTGTTTTCAATCTCACCCATATCATACTTACCTTTTCCAAGGTCTCCATGCACAAATTTGGTCCTAGAAGCCATTTCCCCCACTTCAAACTACCTTACTGGGGATCCATAACACCTAGGATAAAGAGTTGCAAAGGGAGCCATACCATTGATTGAGTGGTAGCTATTGTTGTAAGCAAATTCAATAAGTGGAAGATGTTCATCCCAAAGACTCTTAAACTCCAAAACACAAGCTCTATGCATATCCTCAAGAGTTTCTATAGTCCTCTTAGCATGAATATCCGTTTGAGGATGAAAAGTATGCTAAGCTTAACCTTGGTACCAAGACCTCCTTGGAAGGCACTCCAAAAGTGAGAAGTGAATTAAGTACCATGATCCAAAATGATAGACAAGGGCACCCCATACAATCTAATTAACTCATGTATATATAACTTGGCATATTTTTTGGCACCATAAGTGGTTTTGATTGTTAGGAAGTGAGCCAACTTTGTCTTCTATCCACAACAACATAAATAGAGTCAAATTGTGTCCTAGTCATAGGCAACCCAACAACAAAGTCCATGTTGATCTCTTCCTACTTCCAAGTAGGAATTTCTATGTCTTGGGCTAGGAGATCCGGCCTTTGATGTTCGGCTTTCACTTGTTGGCAATTGTGACATCCGGATATGAACTTGGCAATGTCCCTCTTCATACCACCCCACAAATACACCTCCCTCAAGTCTCTATACATCTTTGTAGAACCGGGGTGAATGGATTATGATGAATTATGGGCTTCTTCAAGATCAATTGTTTATGTCAACCACATTTGGCACAAACAACCTACCTAGTATCTAGGGGCACCATCTCCCCCTTTGGAGAAAACGTCCAGTTTTCCATCCCTCATCAAGGTCTTCAACTCTAGCAAGGCACAGTCAAGATATTGTTTTGCCTCTACCTCCTCAATTATGGAAGATTTAGAACCATCAACAACCACCATACCACAATTATCAACTTCATCCAATCTAACCCCCAATTAGGCCAATCAATGAACCTCTCTATCCACCTCTTTGCCACCATCATCAACATGAGCTAGACTACCCATGGACACTCTACTTGAGCATCAACCAAAACATTAGCCTTGTCAGGGTGATAATGCACACTCATATCACAATCTTTAAAGAGCTCTAACCACCTTCTTTATTTCAAGTTGAGATCTTTTTTGGTGAACACATATTGGAGACTTTTGTGCTCGGTAAACACATCACCATGAACCCCATACAAGTTATGATGCCAATTTTCCAAGCAAATACCACTGCTGCCAATTCAAGATCATGTATGGGATAATTCTTCTCAAGCACTTTAAGTTGCCTAGAGGCATATGCTATCACCTTGCCATTTTGCAACAAAACACACCCCAAACCAATTTTCGAGGCATCACATTATACAACAAACCATTCCAACCCTTCAGGAAGACAAAAGTTAGGAGCGGACGTAAGCTTATCTTTCAAGGTTTTGAAATTCTTTTCACATTCATTGTTCCACACAAATTTTGCCTTCTTTTGGGTCAACTTAGTCATAGAAGTAATAGAAGAGAAACTATTTAGAAACCTCAGGTAATAACCCACCAAACCCAAGAAACTCCTAATATCCGATAGAGTCGAAGGTCAAGGCCAATTCCTTACCACCTACGTCTTCTTAAGGTCCACCTTAATGCAATCACCCAACACCACATGCCCCAAAAATGCCGCCTCTTTCAACCAAAACTCACATTTTCATATTTGGCATACAACCTCTCATCTCTCAAAATTTGGAACACCACCCTCAAGTGATTCACATGCTCATCCTCATTATGGGAATGAATCAAGATATCATCAATAAAGACCTCCACAAAAATGTCAAGGTAGGGTTTAAAGAGCGTATTCATGAGATCCATAAACATAGTTGGTGCATTAGTAAACCTAAAGGACATAACCACAAACACAAAGTGCCCATACCGAGTCCAAAAAGCCGTCTTGGGAATATCACAATCCCTCACTTTCACTTGGTGATACTTGCACCAAAGATCAATCTTAGAAAAGTTACTAGCCGCTTGAAGTTGATGAAAAATGTCATCAATCCTTGGTAGAGGTTACTTGTTCTTGATGGTGACTCTATTAAGTTGCCGGTAATCAATGTACATTCTCAGGGAACCATCCTTTTTCTTTACAAACAACACCGGTGCACCCCAAAGTGACTTACTAGGCCTTGTGAGACCCTTTTCCAACAAATCCCTCAATTGCTCCTTTAACTCCTTCAATTCCGCCGGAGCCATACGGTAAGGGGGAATGAAAATGGGTTTAGTATCAGGAAGGAGGTCTATAAGAAAGTCTATTTCCCCTTCGAGAGGAACAGTGGGAAGCTCATCAAGAAAGATATCAAGAAACTCATTAACCACCTGAACTGACTCAATAGGAAGGACTTTGAAATCAACATGCTTATCCCTCATGAGATGATAATGACAACCCTTAGAAATCAAAGTTTCTGCTTTAAGACAAGAAATCAATCTACCTTGACCACCACATCACGACTTTCCCACTCAAGGAGGTGCTTATTAGGGAATTGGAAATTAACCCTACAGGTTCTACAAGCAATAGAAGCATAATATGCATGCAACCAATCCATCCTAAGAATGACATCAAAATCCAACATATCTGATTCAATAAAATCCCAAGGTAAGAATTTATGCAATATCAACATGAGACAATTTCTATACACACTTTTAGCAACAACGGACTCACCAGCGGGGGTAGACACTTCATAAGATTCACATAATGATTCGGGACTAGCATGAAGCTTTTTGGTAACAAAGGAGCAATAAAAGAAAAAGTGGCACCCTGGTCTATTAATGCATACACATCAAAATAAAAAACCTTTGACATACCGGTGACGACATCAGGCACCTAATCCACTCCTTGTCTTCCTTGAAGAGCATTTTTCTAAGGAGCACCCCCTTTTTGGCCTTCTTTAGCCTATGGACCCGCATTGCACATTGGCCTTGTGGATGATCATCTCTAACTTTGTTTTGAGTATGTGTACAATCAACTACCTTGTGGCGCAATTCACCACAACCAAAGCAAGCATTAGAATTCCTCAAACATGGGCCACTATGATTCCATTCACACCTTGGGCATCTAGTATTTGTCATTCCTCCATTATTACCTTGGAGTCTTGGGTTAGCTACCATATCCTTGGAATACCTCTTGGTAGAAGCATTGGATGACCCTCGACCTTGGAACTTGTGGCCTTGAGGAAATCGGCCACCCTTAAAACCTTGGAAATCACCTTAAAAATGAGCCCTCTTGTACTCACCACTTTTTCTTTTTCTAAGCTTTTCCCCCTCTAGTTGCTTGGCATAAGTCCTGAGCAGAGACAAGTCCATATCACCTACTACAATGGCGGTGCAACACTCCTCAGTAACCAAGTCAGACACTCTCGACACAAATTTGTTCATCCTTGGTCGAGGGTCGGCAACCAATTGTGGAGCATACCTGAATAGCTTGTTGAACTTAAGGACTCCCTCACACTCATGGAACCTTGCTTTAGGTTCTTAAACTCCATCATCTTAGCCTCTCTTAGCCCGATAGGAAAGAATCGGTTGATGAATGCAGCTTTGAACTCTTCCAAAAGGATAGTATTTTCATTCCCCTTCTCCAACTTCCATTGTGCAAACAAAATTTGAGCCACCCCTTTGAGTTGGTAGGCCGCTAACACCACCTTTTCCTCTGAATTGACCCCCATGATTTATGGCACCTTGTACACCGCATCTATTAACTCTTGGGGATACTCATCCGTCTTGGATCCATGGAACTCGGTAGGTTCATTC
>JAPFFP010100517.1:0-19763 GCA_026153255.1 Solanum medicagineum | reverse complement strand
TTTACTAGAACAAATTTAGGGAGGAATAATAATAATAGGGAATTAGTAGAAGAGAAGAGAGGAGAGGATGTATTGTCTTGTGAAGGTATGATTCTATATGTATATTTCCCTTATTGACAAGGCTTTATATAGCAAGGAAAAGGAGTGCAAATTATGCATCATAATGATGCTTACCATTAACATGAATTGTCATAGCTTTTCCTTTCCACATTAAAGTGGAGCTTTTAGTGTTGGCCAGAAGAAAACTTTAGACAAGGTAAGGTGGAAGCATTATCACCCCAACTTGCTCTAATAATGGAACATTATACATGTGAGTGGGGTAGACTCTTGACTTTAAAGAAAAGCTTTACACCAAACAAAGTGGAAGCATTATCAAAAACAAATAATGGAGAAAGGGTTGTTACAATATCATTCAAAAGTAAACATGTATAAATATAATAAAATGAAAAGCTAATGAAAGGGAAAAACCAGGAAATCTTAAAGATTTATTACCGATAAATATTTTTGTATAATATCTTAAAAGTAAATTTATATACGAACCGTAAGATGATGTTGCTCAACCCGGCTGCTCAAAGGAAGCAGGGGCAACCATCATAACATATTACCCAACTTCAGAGGTCGGGGTCGAATCCCACAGGGAACAATGTGTCTGTAAATGAGTGGAGCAAGGACCTATGGCTACTAGATTTTGACTCAAGAAGCGAGTACCAAGCAAGAATTCTAACTAAATTGCGGGGAAACTAAGCTAGCAACGACTCCTAAGAAACAATTGGGTAAGGATTGATCAAGCAAGGGAGCAAGGATGAGGGATATGTGAATCAATCAAAACACATTCGATCCATCAAACTTAGCATTAAATTAGCTCTATGGGTAGGCTAGGTTTCTTGTAATCACCTCTGCTAGGGAAAGTGATGTTTCACAAGAGCCAACTACAACCTCCTACACGGGCCACTCAAAGACACGGCTGGCATGAGCACCTTAAAGCAAAACACCCAAGACCTTAGCCGTTGAGTCCCTTTTGAGGCTCTCAACTCATAAACCCATAACTATCATGCAATCCTCTGCTTCAACTCACCCGCTAAAGCAATAATTGAAGATCTAAGCTAGATTCAAGTAGCTAGCTCAAATCTAAATTATACAAGAAGATATGCATGAATCGATAAACCAATTCAAACAATTAACGCAATTTGGGAGAAACCCTCTTGATTTTGGAAGTAAATTATCAACTAAGCAAGAAAGCAAGAGAAATAATCAAGACCCATATATAAATTAACATCCAAGCTTCAATTAAATTCATAAATAGAGCATTCAAGAACAAGGAAAGAAAGAGCGACTGAAAGATAAATACAAGTGAAGCCCACGCTCTTCAATCCACTCAAGAATTTATAGAAAATTTGCTCAAAATCCTCCCTCTAAACTAAAATCTAAACTAAGGTGTGGTTTTCTTCTTCACAAATGTATAAATGTTCTTCTCTACATGAATCAATCTCTCTCTCTTTCAAGAATGAGGGTTAGGAGTGCATGTATATGTGATTTTGGGACTAAAAATGGTGAAATTTCAGAGCTGCCCCGACGCTGGTCTCTGCAACACTCCCTGATCATGCTCAGCACTCCGCGATCGCGGAAACTATGTCTCCTTGTGCTCCGCTTTCATGTCTGGATCTAGCATGTTCGCGCTTCTCTGCTTGTCACAACTTCACGATCACAGGTTTGAAGGCTACATTCACGGAGTGTATCTACTGCCAAGTAGCATTTTGTAAATTTCAGATCCTTTTTGTTCCAATCTTCAATTCTTCTTAGCAAAGCCAAACCTAAGCCATATGTACCTATAGCATACACCATTCAAAGCATAATTAGCCTCAAGTTATGAAATTAACAACACAAAATATTAAGAAAAGAGTAAGAAGTGAGTGCAAGTTATTTATTTATCAACACCCCCAACTTGAGACGTTACTTGTCCTCAAGCAAAACAAAACCAACTCAAGAGGCTAGCAATTCAAACACATAATCCAATCCACTTTTTACAACCATTAAATCATGATCATGACAATGTTTGGTACCAATAATTAGCACATGTGGATGCCTATCATGTAACTCCCTCACATTTCAAAAGCATCTTTTTCAATTCAAAGCACACTACTGAGGATAACTAAGTGACAACATAAATTCTCAAGGAGTGACTCAAACTCCAAGTCAACTAACAAGTTCCACTTAACTCAAACTTAAAAAAAAGCATCCATATCACCAATCCATGTCAATTTGTATGTCCTCACAAAAAGAAAGAAAGTCTCCAAAACACACATAAATATATACAATGAACAAGGGACTCCAACACTCACACTCAACAAAAGAACATCTTATGTACACAAATGCCACACCATAGGCTTGCCTGTATTTTTATTCAACATTGATTCAATTTCATTTGGTTAGAAATCTCAAAGGGCTTTTTAGGCTTATAATAAGGGTAGGGTAGGATACAGTTTAGACAATAGTGACTAAACCTCCTTAAGTCCCACATACACCATTCATTCTTTTCCAAATTCTATATTATTCTTTTTCGCATCACACACCAATGCACATTTAACCCTTCTTTTTCACTTAGGTGCCCCACTTGCAACCATTTTTAACACTTTGGAGGATTCTTTTTATTCAAGCACTTTTTCTTCATTTTCTTTTCATCTTGAAAGCACTCTTTTTATTTTCTTTTCATTCCTCCATTCATTTTTCTTTTTCTTTTTCTTTTAACAAGCCTCCAAGTGGTAGACACCCTTCCTTTTTCTCGTACATCACCCCAACTTAGGCTTAAAGCCTCAATTGTCACAAACATGTGAAACTCAAGGAGGGACAAGGGTTTAAAAGAGTGATATCTTTTCAAAAAGGTTCAAGGCTTGTAATTAAGGTTGCTAATAGAAAAGATTAGGCTCAAAAGAGACACTAGGGATAAAGTCAATGTGTGTGGTGGCTATTCAGGCTAAGAGGAATAAATGCAAATCAGGAATGCCTAAGATCATTTTTCCAACCAAAGTCTATCAAGACCGACATTTCAAGACAACAAGGCAAGTTCTAGGTCACACAAGTGCACACAAGGAACAAAACAAAAACTCACAACACACATGACATGCAAACTAAACAAGAAAGGATCAATATAACTCTCAAGTCAAGTACAAGGGACTCATTTTGCAAATATATCCATCTAGCAAGTAAGAGTCACAAAAAGAGTTAAAGTGTTGTCTCAAAATCATCCCAAAACTATTTTAACTTTCAAAAATTGGAGGGGTATGTCTTTTTCACAATCCACAACACTTGAGGAAATATACTAGTACAAAACAAGTCACAATCCCAAAAGTATAGCTCCAACAAAGAGTCAATGGCTACTCAGACTTCACCAAAGACTATATTCTACGCAAATACTCACACCACGAATCGACGATTTGCCCTTCAGAATGTTGTCACTCAATCCATCATCGGGAACCATTGATTACACACCATTAAAAGAAAAAAATAACAAGTTGCCAAATCTAGTAAAACGAATAACCCTATACAACCCCGACAATGGCATACCATGATTACATAAATCAAGCCCCACAAGGGCACATCATCAATACAAAAAAGAAAGAGTCTACAAGTGGAAACAAATCCAGAGTATACAAAATAGGAGACAAGAATCACATTCATAATCAAGTCACAAGAGCACCCCCAATTAAATATGGTGTTGTGTGCTCATAGCACAATCACAAAATAGAAGAGAATACGAGAGACTCCCTGAAATGATCACTCAGCACTTGAGCTCGAAGAGATGGTCAGCTCATCATCAGGATTCAAAGAACTGGACCCACACAACTGCCTCGACTTGCCTATTATCTTGTTCAAGAATATGCTCTTCTCATGCTCCCTAAACTTCTTCTGCATCTGCTCTATCTTACGTTGCCTCCGGCTCATGTGCTCAAGTTGGTCACTCATAGCACTCTAAGTGGCTACAACTGATGCAAATACAGGCTGATCATTTGTTGTAGCTCCTGGAGGTCCTATAAGAAGGCCTGCAACTAGCTACCTCATCTACTTATCCATCCTATGAATCTGGGAGGACAAGTATCTCATAGCATGAGGACCAAACTGAAGTGATCTTGAAGAAACTAGAGGACCTGCAGCTCCTGAAGTAGACCCCCTTGCCTCTAATCCTGGCTTTGTGAACTGCCCAAAAGAGGGAACTAGAACATCAAACTGTCTCTTATTCCGTCCTTCTGGGCCACCTCTCTTTTTCAGTGGGGATATATCTTTGGCCAGCTTCTTCTCCTCATCAATGGGTAGGACAGGCACTCCTGCCTCATAGCATAATCTGGAAATCAGTGAGGGGTACAGTAAGCTCTTACCCCTCCCTTGGGCCACTTCTGCAATTTGATCCACTATAATTTGTCACACATTAACCTGAAGACCGTCCAAGATAGTAGCTATGACAAGTGCATAATCCAAAGTCATCTTCGTGCCATGTGTAGAGGGAATGACCCGAGCACAAATGATGGAAAGCCAACACCTAGCTTCCACCATGAACTCATGTGAGTCAATACCTCTATGTGAAGTGAACCACTCTAGGGGAACTCCATCATACAGCTTGTCCACCAACCATTGAGCATCCAAATCTTGATACTCTCTTTGTACACTCGATTGTTAGCATCTGACAAGCCACAGATAGCACTGATAATCGCTGGACTAAAATCGACTTTCACTTCTCTAATCATGGTAGCCGACTCCTCTCCAAAGTTTGTTTCTAAGGCATTAACATAAACACAAATACTATGGTGTGGTTGGATTTTATAGGTTCATCAGCAAAGCGTAGCCAAGCTGAAGTCTGAAGCCAGTCAAAGAAATCCAGCATCTTTTCCTCCACATTGTCCAAACAAATCCCTCTTTCTCTCTTATCTCGGGTCGGCCCAAATACTCATCATATTTTTAGGCACATTTGGTTGAGAGGAATCAGCTTTGATCAAAGTAGGTTTCTTCTTCCACCTCTGGAAAGATTTTGTTCTCATGAAGTGCTTGCTTGGGATCCATTTTCAACCAATCAGACCTATTATCAAAACCAACACAACAAAAACATCTTATAGACATTTAAATCGTGTGTTAAAAAAATTGTTTGGAAGAAATCTGGATTAAATAGTGAAGGATTGCTGTGTTTGAACAGTGAATAGTTTTTCTCTGCATTCGCGGTTACTCAGGCACGATCACGTAGTTCAAGTCACTCCAAAAAATGGAGAGTTTCTAAAACACCTACGTTCGCAGCATAGTGTCCACATTCGCAGAGGACAACAATCACCAACATTCAAAACTCATAGGGACATTTCATCAAACACATGGAGGACACGCAATTTAGTCAAGATTTTTAAAAAATAATAGCCCCCTTCCCAAATTCATCCTCAACAACATATGATCACTATCCAAGCAACACTCAACCAATTAGCACTTCAATTAATGTCACATTCCAACATTCAAGCACGGGAGTGGTTGTCTGACATACCAAAATGTGGGACACCACAATAGCACATATCTATGCCTAAGAATATAAAGAATGGAGAAAGAGATCATTACAATGGCAGGATAGCAACATGATAGGAAAATTTTCACTTATCTCTTACCATTGTCAAGCCATTTTCATGGTAGTGCACAGTTTTAGTTGATGAAGAAGAATGGAGAAGGGTTAGGAGGGACATACCTTAGAGTAGAGAACCCAAAAAGGATGATGGAGAGGAGAACATTAAGAGATTTCCTTTGAATTTCGAGTTGAAAGGAGTTTTCTGATTACCTTCCACTCGTGTTCTCCTTTTCTGCGATTAAGTGACAAAGTCAACTGACTTGTATTTTCATTTGACTACTTCCGTCAGTTCTCTGCCTTCACAGACCTGTAGGAGCGAGAGCGCCTCATTGCCTTTGTACATTACATGATCACGATCATTTGACCGCCTTCGCGACCATCAGTTGGGTGCCAGAATTGGGCTGAGGTTCTGCAACTTTGGTTGATCCTGGACCCCAAAATGTGGTCAAAATAACTCATTTTCATCCTTTTGCAATTTTTGTTGGCGTTTCCACCCATTTCTGCCACTCCAATCATCTTGACACTTCAAAACCTGTGCAATGCCACTACCGAAGACTTGAAAATTGTGAATGTTAGTTAAAAATCAAAAATGAAAATCAAGAAGTTACTCTAAAAATTTAAAATATAAGAATTTATTAAAATATGAATAAAATTTGAGTTACCACCCATTTGTGTTTCCACTTTGAGGCAATGAATCTTCTCCCAATTTCAAGATGATTTGTCGTTTGAGCTCGTGAGGAGGCTGATGAGAGACCATCAAAATTTTCCATTGGTCTCTCCATTTTGAAGACTTGAATTGTCTACCCAACTTGTCATCAACTTTCCTTTTAGGTTCTTGGGTAAACCTAAGAGTGTCAAGAGGTCTTCTTCAAATTGAGCTTCACACTTTGTGGCCTCCAAGTAGACAACACTCCCAACTTCAAATGAACAAAAGTTGCCATTTAAGATTTCCATGCCTTGTGTTTGCAACTTTAGTATCATTTCATTAATGTTGGCCTCTTGGATGATTATTTGTCCTGACGAAATGCATATAGGCCCAAGACTTCTTCCACATTAAGCTCTACTCCTTTTTCTTGAGACTTCAACTCATGTTTGGGCTAGGAATCACACTCACTTCATTGCTTAGCTTTAAGACGACCTCCAACACATAAACTTCCCATTCAAACCGGTCCAACTCATAGCCTCTGGCAACAAGCAAGATCTTGAGATCATCCCTCGTGTTAAGCAATTGATGTCTTTGGGACACTTCTTTGGAAAGTCTAAGACTCAAGTCCGTGAGCCAATCTTGACTCGAAACACTCTCGTCCCCATTCACATCCTCAACCCCATTTTGCTCACCCCGAAGTACAATACTCCGAAAGGGATAGAAAAAAGGTTTACATTCATTAAGCAAGCGTTCATCACAATTAGCCATATAACAAAAAAGAAAAAACAAAGGACACAAAAAGAAGTACTAACTAATCAAATCAAAAAGAGTAAGCTACAAGTCCTAAATAAACTCAATACACCTATTGTTCCCCGGCAATAGCACCATTTTGATGTCGCTCAACCCGGTACTCAAAGAAAGCAGGGGCGACCATCATCAGCATATTACCCAACTTTAGAGGTCGGGGTCGAAACCACAGGGAACAATGTGTCAGCGAATGAGTGGAGAAAGGACCTATGGCTACTAGATTTTGACTTGATAAGAGAGTACCAAGCAATAATTCTAACTAAATCGGGGAGAAACTAAGCTAATAACTACTCCTAAGAAACAATTGGGTAAGGATTGATCAAGCAAGGGAGCAATGATAGGGGACACGGGAATCAATCAGAAGTCATTTGATCCATCACACTTAGCATCAAATTAACTTTATGGGTTGGCTAGGTTGCTTGTAATCACCCTGCTAGGGAAAGTGATATTTCACAAGAGCCAACTACGGCCATCTACGCGAACCACTCAAAGGCACGCTTGGCTTGAGCACCTCAAAGCGAAACTCCTAAGACCTTAGCTGTTGAGTTTCTTTTGAGGCTCTTACCTAATAAACCCATGACTATATGCAATCCTCCGCTTCAACTACATCTTCCACAACAATGATTGAAGAGCTAAGCTAGATTCAAGTAGTCACCTCAAATCTAAATTATACAAGAAGATATGCATGAACCCATAAACCAGTTCATGAAACCCTCTTGGTTTTGCAAGTAAATTATCAACTAAGCATGAAAGCAAGAGAAATAATCAAGACCCTTATATAAATTAACATCCAAGATTCAATAAAATCTAAAATTTAGCATTCAAGAACAAGGAAAGAAAGAGTGCGTGAAATATAAGTACAAGTGAAGCCTACACTCTTCAATCCAGTCAAGAATTTGTAGAAAACTTGTCTAAATCCTCACCCTAAACTAAGATCTACACTAAGGTGTGGTTTTCTTCTTCAAATATCTATGAATGTTCTTCTCTATATGAATCTCTCTCTCTCTCTCTCTCTCTCTCTCTCTCTCTCTCTCTCTCTCTCAAGAATGAGGGTTAGGAGTACATGTATATGTGATTGTGGGACTGAAAATTGTGAAATTGCAGAGCTAACCCGACACTAGTCTTTGCAACACTACGCGATTGCGGTCAGCATTCCGCGATCACGGAGACTGTGTCTCCTTATGCGCCGCCTAGGTCTAGCGTATTCTCTTCTCTGCTTGTCACAACATTATGATCACGGGCCTGAAGACCGTGTTCACGAAGTGTATCTGCTACCAGGTACCATTTTATGCATTTCGGCTTCTTTTGGCTCCAATTCAACTTCAATCTTCAATTCTTCTCAACAAAGCCAAAACTAACCCATATTTACCCGTAACATACAGCATACAAAGCATAACTAGCCTCAGGTTATGAGATTAACAACACAAAATCATAACAAATGAGTAAGAAATGAGGGCAAGTTATGCACTCATCATAACACTCCTCATTAAGCTAGAGCATACGGATCGTGCAGAGCTTGTTAAAATGGTAGTTGACTTGAGATCCATGCAACGTCTTTGTGATCTCCCATTTCTGCATAGTTCATAGAAGTCAAATTTTGCAGAATCTTCTCTTGAATAAAATGATATTCATCTTCAATAATTTTGGTTGTTTTACGATATACCAAATTTCAAGTAATATGAAGGGTAGCCTGATTTTCATACTAAAGTTTTGATGAAGTACAACGCTTCAATCCAATTTCATATAAAAGACTATATATATCCATATGATTAAACATGTAGAATGTGCCATCGCTCTATACTCCAATTCTTCACAGGACCAAGATATAATTTTTTGTTTCTTACTTCTCCATGATGTCAAGTTACCAAAAACAAAATATGGTCAATCTTGGATCCAATCCAATTGTCTATGCTAAACACTCAGCGTGAGAGTGTCCATGATTCTAACAGTGGGTGCATGCATGAAATGGTAACCACACTTACTGTAAAGACAGACAAATATATGAGTGAGTCACATTGAGATAGTTTGATTTACCCACTAACATTCTGTATCCCTCTGGATCTGCAATGGACAGTCTTCATGCTTCATAAGATACACATTAAGAAGTGTTGGAGTACTGCAAGGCTTGGCTACCAACTTTTTAGTTTCTTCCACTAGGTCAATAATTTACTTTATCTGAGATAGAACCTAGAGAGGTGAAAAAGTGGGAAAAAGTGAGTTTACACACTGAGGAGAAGGTATCTGAACAATCCACTCCATAAGACAATCATGTATCAATTATGTAAATAAGTTTACTGTGTGAGTTAAGGCAGTTTTAAAGAGTCCTCTTTATTAGAAACATATATACTCAGCTGGTTATTCTTTAATTAATTCAGTTTGTTGACATACTTAGCTGGTGGATCCAACCAAATATAAAAAAATGAATTTGACTAGTTGACAGATAAGACATATACTTTGTAGACCTTATTTCACTACCTTGATCATTAAGATGCACTTCAACTAATGGAAGAGAAGTAGCATAAGATGATAGAGTGGTGATGTGTAACATATATGTAGTATGCACTGCTACATTGTTTTATTTGTGACCATATTTTGCTTTTATTTGTTTTGGTTTCCTCATGCAGATAAACATATACATGAGAATCACTAAAACAGTCAAGTTAAACGTCAAGGAATCAGATAGTGTTGGAAAGGTCAAAGAGTTGCTACAAGACAAGGAGGGAATACCGGCGTGTCATCAACGTCTGTTTTCAGAAAATGGTAAGCTAATGGATGGATCGAATCTACTTGAGTATGACGTTCGCAAGAACTCCACTCTTCATGCTTATGTTGAAGATACAGTCTCGGAGATCACATTACGTGTAAAG
Source organism: Solanum medicagineum (assembly GCA_026153255.1). Taxonomy (NCBI): domain Eukaryota; kingdom Viridiplantae; phylum Streptophyta; class Magnoliopsida; order Solanales; family Solanaceae; genus Solanum; species Solanum medicagineum. The sequence continues at coordinate 9,856 of JAPFFP010100517.1, read as the reverse complement.
AGATCCTATACTGAAGATATTATTATTGTTTATTCAAAGGTTTATGACACTATCCAGGATGTCAAATCTATAGTTGCTTCCATAGAAGGAAGAAACTCAGGAGAATTCTCTCTTATTCATGATGGGAAGTTCCTTGAAGATAACAAAACCTTATCATCTCTCAATATTTATGATGGTACAGTTCTTCATTTGGTGCTCAATCGTGCAGACAAGTTTCGTATATTTGTCATATTGCCAACTCGTGGAATCATACAAATAGAGGTCAAGGCTACCTTATTTGTTCGTGATGTTAAAATGGTTATAGAGAGTAAGGTTGGCCACTCAATTCACAATATGGATCTGTTTATGGGAAAACAGAAACTGGATGATCAGAGGGAATTGTATCAGTATGATATAAAAGAAGAGGTCTTCTTAAAATTGTTGTAGGTATAAGGAATTTTCTTGGCAACTATTGAATCACAAAGGACACATTAGAGTTGACGATAACTTGTGTTGTTTAGAAAGACATTAAGGTTCAGTTTTTGCTGCAAATTTGCAAAAATACATGTTTATGTTTGGAAGTTGGTGAACTTGTTTTTTTTAGATCTTGAATACCTAGTTTACTGGATGATGATTTTCCTTTCTTCTGTTATCTCCTGATTTGTTTGTGGTATTGATCAATTACTACTTCCACCATCAGGTATCTCTGTTGTCTCTCGATATTTGAATCAAAGACCTCATGGTGGACAACTCACTTCATTATCTATGCATGAAATAAAGGAAAATTTTAGAAAAATGAGTGAAAATGATTTACACCCCTTTGCTTTAAAAATATAACTCCCCTTCAACTATGAATAATAGATATTCTCCCTCCGTTGTATCCTATCAATGTCACCACCCAAAACTAGATCACAACTAGAGGAAAGCAACTAAGCTAAAACAACCACAACATGTAGATTCAAAATCTCAAAATCTAGAGTCATAAGTACACGAGCTTCTAAATAGTACGAAAAAGTAAATACAAGGTTATCTCATAAAGAAAACACAAAGTCTGGAACAAAAATACAACTAAAAAAGGGTCTCAATAGCACAACAGAAACTTGATAACTAAGCCTACCATTGTGATATGGGGAAAGGAAGAAGAACTCCATCAAAATAAGATCGACTACCGGGGGGGAGTCCCTGTGCTCGAATTGTAGGGAAGAAACATATAGTAGGAGTGAACACACCATAATGTACCTAGTAGGTTCAACTGATTGGGTAGGAGAAGTTGGATAACCATGTAATAGCTAAGAATCCCTCTCACCTGCAATGAAGGGGTTAGTACACAATAAATACAAGAACAGATAAAGAGAGCAAGTATAATTATGATGTAGTGCAAATGAAATTAATGAATTCAATGCATGGGGTGGAATCAAGACTATCGCACAACCGGTGTACACATTTACCGAGATAAGACTACCAGGTAGAACCCATAACGGTCTCGAAGACCATATACTAAAATCTCAACCTTGCCACCTCTGCATGGTGAACGGATGTCACAATATTTCAACTTTACCACCTCTGCATGGTCAAGGGTTGGTACAGATGCAACATGGAGATGAATTGTCACACTCCGCAGGGTACCCTTGGTGTGGTCGGCACTCAAAAACCATTGCTAGTCCCCAAGCTAATCACTTGGCTTAATCACTTATTGATCAATAGTGGAAGACTCAATATTTTTACGGGGAACATTCTAGTGGGCTCAACAATCTATGATCTAATGAAATAAGGGTCTAAATATTGATAATCCAAATCAATTCATTATTGTGAAAACAATTTGAAAAGTACAAGTCTTTAAAAATACAGTATCAGCTCTAATCCATCATTGTCTATGAAGCCTTTAGCATCTAGATGGTGCCACTGACAGGTTCATGGCTACCTCAAATCAAAATAGAAGTGCTAAACTCAAAGCAAGAAAGATAAGTGGGGTATCCTTCGAATGTAGGGGAGGACCCACTAATCAGTTGAATGCAATAAGCCTCAACGAAGTCCCTGTTGATGACCTCTAATACCTGTCTCTACATCATAAAATGATATAGTCCAAATGGACGTCAGTACATTGAATATACTAGTATTTAAAATGGTTGAAAAAGAAATGACATAATCAAAGATATTAAAATCAAGTATCTCAACTCAAAATCAACTCAACTCCAACTCAGTAAAACATGCAAGTCTAAGAACATAGTCATGCTTTGAAAAATAAACTCGATAATATGCAACTTATGCCAAATAATCTAATTTGTATAGTGAAACAATGCTTCTAAAGAAACTCTAGCATGCAACTCAGTCAAATCAGTCATGGAATATTAGGGAGTTTCTCCAACCGACAATTCTCCCACCACCATAGTTGGTGATGCACAACGAAGATGATGTCGTTGTCATGCCCGTCCATTACTTGCCAGATGCTCAACTCTCTCTCTCTCTTGGATCCACAATCATTGTCCATCTTTTTGGGACAAGAGTCACTAGAGTTAACTGCATGACTATCCTATGTTGACAACGTAGTTATGGAGTGTTATACTCTTATCCAACCCGGTGCTCAATACCACTCCTCAAAATATTCTTTTTAAAAGTCTCATTTGGACTCATCTCAAACATCATCATCATCATCTTTCATCAATAAAAAGGATTTGAAAATCATTTACATCCTCATCAAATATGTACTCAAAACATCATTTAAACTCAATGCTCAATTTCATTAAAACTCACTAAACACATGCATCATCTCATCAAGACTCTTCCTCAAATATAGTAGATGCAATGTGCACACTATTGGCTTTATCACAATTTTCAATATCATAATGATTCAATGTTACCACAGTCTCAATATATCATTCTCATCTCAATATTGGTATCATCTCAATAACAATATCAAATAATTCATAAGATCACATCTATTATGAATTCATAATTATTTCACAAGTCAAGATTTCACCATATGAATAATTACTCGATCTGATACCACATTATCAAAGCCTATGATGATGCAAATCTACCCCAAAGTACTCAATTCCACACACATAGGAGCATACACAGTTAAATCATACTTTACAAAAGATTAGAAGTCCACTTGCCTTAGAAAAATCTCGAATCAAGTCAAATCCATGGCTTTTCCCCTTCCTCGATAATCTAAATCACCATAATCTATTCAAATATAGAATTACAATCACATAATGAATCTGATGACACTAAAATAATTCAACTCGAGTGAAAAGGGGAAAATGGTCAAAACTTCATGCCAGAAAAGTAATCAGAATCTAATAATTAATATATGAGAATGTCTCCCAAGTAATAAAGACTTCAACGGTGAAAACCATTTAAAAAGAAGTAGTTAAAATTAGGTAGAAATCATCAATTTAGCATTAGGAATGAATATCGGAAAAATTCTCAATTTATACCATTAGAAACCCCAAATTATAAGTTAAAACATAAGTTAATCAATAAAATTCAAGAAATAATTTCGAAAATATCTATCCAATAGATATGCCTTGAAAAACCATGAAGATCTTCTCAAAAACAAAGCTTAGAAATTTGAAAATAGTGGAAAAAGTCAAAATCCGTCACTTAAAAGTAATTCACTATTTAGACAACTTTTAACACTCCACGAATGAAGATAGGTCCCTACGAATGCAGAGATCATGTGGCCTGATGCGAACGCGGAGATCATGTGGACTGACCCTTTGTGAATGCAGGGTCCACCTCTGCGAATGTGGAGGTCAAGGCTCCCCACTACTCTGCGAATGCGAACCCTTCTTTTGCTAACGCGCAGGTCTAATCACTTGACATCCGCAAACACAGAGAGGAAGACACAAGCGCAAAGAAGTGGCACTAGGTACTAGTTCACACCAGCAACACACAACACAAGACAATCACGAAATGGACCCTCGGGATTTGTTCAGAACCCCGTGAACATAAAATAAATATGGAACCCTACCATAGATGATGATCCGAACTCAATGGACCCGTCAGAATTCGATTCCAAGGTCTTCTCGACCTGGAACCCTAGAATGATTGTTTAAAGTAGTTTAGGACTCAGATACACAAAATAACTTCAGAAACTCTAAAAATTATAATGAGACCATTTTTAGTGTTAGTTTGATGATTTGGAACCATTGGAGTTGTTGGAATTCCAATTCAAGCTTCCGAACTCCAAAGGTTGACCAAAGTCAACTATGATCCAAAATGAACTGAAATGCAACTTTAGGTCTAAAATCTGCATCTTAACTCCAAATTCAGTTCTGTAAGTTCTACTAGATCAAATTCGAAATTCCAGAGCTTATGGAATCAATGAAATTGCAGTTTGACATTCGAAACTCAAGATGACCATAAAAATTGAAATTTAACTTTAAGACTTTAAAAATTCTTTCTTTGGTAAAACTCCAACTTTTTACAAGCTTTTCAAAATATGACTTTTAGACTTAGCCAAAAATGACCCAAGACAACTTTTAGGAAGGTCAAAATAGTAATTTTTTCAAAAACACCAAAAATGATCTTCACAGTCATTACAACTTTTCTGACTACGGAGGTTGAACAATTAATTATTTAATATTTATTTTCCAAGTTGGTTGAATTGATTCATCATTTATGCACTGCTAACATTGTTTTATTTGAGACCATATTTTGCTTTTATTTGTTTTGGTTTCCTCATGCAGATAAACATATACATGAGAATCACTAAAATAGTCAAGTTAAACGTCAAGGAATCAGATAGTGTTGGAAAGGTCAAAGCATTGCTACAAGACAAGGAGGGAATACCCATGTGTCATCAACATCTGTTTTCAGAAGATGGTAAGCTGATGGATGGACGGAATCTACTTGAGTATGATGTTCAAAAGAACTCCATTCTTCAAGCTTATGATGAAGATACAATCTCTGATACGTGTAAAGAGATCCTATTCTGAAGATATTATTATTGTTTATTCAAAGATTTATGATACCATCCAGGATGTCAAATCTATAGTTGCTTCCATTGAAGGATCAAACTCATGACGGGAAGTTCCTTGAAGATAACAAAACCTTATCATCTCTCAATATTCATGATGGTACAGTTCTTCATTTGGTGCTCAATCGTGCAGATAAGTTTCTTATATATATCATAGTGCCAAGTTGTGGAATCATACGAATAGAGGTCAAGGCTACCTTATTTGTTTGTGATGTTAAAACGGTTATAGAGAGTAAGATTGGCGACTCAATTCACAATATGGATCTGTTTATGGGAAAACAGAAGCTGGATGATAGGAGAGAATTGTATCAGTATGATATAAAAGAAGAGGCGTTCTTAAAAATATTGGAAGTATGAGTAATTTTCTTTGCAACTATTGAATCACAAAGGACAGATTAGAGTTGGTAGTTAGTTGATGATTGGTAGATAACTTGTGTTGTTTAGAAAGACATTAAGGTTCAGTTTTTGCTGCAAAATTTGCAAAAAGACATGTTTATGTTTGGAAGTTGGTGAACTTGTTTTGTTCTAGATCTTAGAATACCTAGTTTTGCTGGATGATATTGATGATGAAAACTAGTGCAATGGTTTTCCTTTCTTCTGTTATCAGAGGATTTTGCCTCACTACATGGGTCACTTTCTTCTACTGTTGTAGAGTGTATACTTTTGATTTGTTTGTGGCATTGATCAATTACAATCCCACTAAAATTGAGTTCAAATTGAAGGAGAAATTAGCATAAAAGTTTGAGAATCATAGTCTAAAAACCCCAATTTTGGAAGATGATTAGTTTAGTTTTAGAAATCCTTATCCAACAAAACTGACCTCCACCACTCCATGGCTGGGCCAGTGAACTGGTAAGTGGTATAAGCAACTCCATGCAACTCAAGGATGGCCAAATTACATAGCTAGTCCTGGCAGTCTGTCAAGAAATCATAGGCCTTATCACTGGGATGCCATCAATCCTCGGGGGAGCCATCCAAAAAAAACGCTCAAAATTAAACTCTTCTACTCAGTAGTGGACATAGTAGGACTAGCAGAAGATGGTGGCACAAAAAATCTGCGCGGTGCAATAGACGGAGCAATAGACAGCCCATGAAGCTATGAACCAGAACTCGATCGAGATATCATCTGAGGCAGAATCATAGAAGTCATAGGAGGATCCGCTGGACTAATGAAGGACCAACATGGATCATGGATGGATCGACTGGAGCAATAGAAGGGCTAACCGGTGGTGTAGAGACCTGTGCATCAATAATAACTAGGGCCGGAGGAGTTCCCTCCAACCTATCCAATACCTGTAAAAGTAGCTCCTGAATTGAGGGCATAGCATCAGGGGCTGAAGATGGTGGAATAGCGTCTTTAGGCCTCTGTGACTCATAATCAGGCTCTAGGTAAGTGATCTAGTCTGGCCTTTCGGCGGAGCTGCCCCCCTAGCATGTCTTTATCCCCTGGCTATAACATGAGCCCCACCTCAACAACGAGTGGGAGTCACATTAGTTGGCTCAGGCTTTCCCACTGATTGTCGGGATCTAGTAATCAACAACTACATAGATGGAGTAGATTAGACACTTTCAAAATAGTTGATATGAAGACATGCATGAATAGAAGCAAGACATGAAGGCTTTTCCTATCAAGTGCCCCATAGCCTCTCAAAGATGGGTATAGACATCTACATATCAATCCGCGAGACTCTCCTAAACACCACATTCTCGACTCACGAGCCCAATGAACCTAGATCTCTGATACCAAACTTGTCACGACCCAAAATCAGATCGCAATTAAAGAGAGTAAAGTAAGCAAAAGTAACCATAAAATTTTAATACAAAATCCCAAAACCTAGAATCATGAGTAAAGGAGCAACGAAAAAAGTATGAATGAGTAAATACAACTATATCATATGAAAATACAACCCTACCGGAATAGGAAATATGTAGACTAATACAAAAGTCCACAATAGGAAGTCTCAAAGAAACAATGGTGATTTGATGTCTGAGCCTCACCACTGGATCTGGTAATGAAGGTCTCTTATGGAATAGAATCAACTACCCCATGGGGATCCCTATGCTTAATCTGCAGGGAGGAAACAAAGTATGGGTGAGCACATCGAAATATACCTAGTAGGTTCAACTGACTGGGTAGAAGAAAGTGAAAAAGAATGCAACTAAGAGTCTCTACCACCTCCATCACAAGGCTAGTACACAAAAATATACATAATAAGTGCAGATGAAGATAGTGAATGCTACTAGTGATGCAATGCAATTGAGATGAGTGAATCCAATGGCATCACATGCCATGTATGAGGTGGAATCACGACGGTCGCAGGACCAATACAGACATCTATCGAACCAAAGCTACCAGATAGAACTTGGGGGTGTCACAGGCTATGTACTCAAATATCTCAATGCATTGCAGGCCATAAGCTGAAGTATCTCAAGATGTCACAGGTCTCATACTGAAGTATCTCAAGGCGTCGAAGGCCTTATACTGTAATGTCTTCAATATCATAATATCTCAGCTAGTACAGATGCAATATGAGATGTGTGCATACCAATGCAATAATTCAAGTATATATAACAATAATATAGATGATAATGGATGTACACAATAGCCATGACATAAAAAAAAGACTATGCCAAGTGCATCGCCTAGTATCACCATGCCATTATAAGTCCCACATCAGCACAATCTCATCAATAATAAAAATGTTACTGAAATCGGACTCCACAAGTCCCAAAATATGCTCATAAATCTCAAATGTATCACAAATGTCATCAATTTACCATATAACTCTCCAAAAGGTATAACAAGTCTCATATTATCACAATAATATTCCAAATATCTCAATTCTCAAGATTTCATCTTAATTTGTCAATAGGATCACAATTTACTCAAATTTTGGCACAATCGGTATCACATTTCCATCAAAATTCTATCATATCAGCCCATTTACTCATGAATCAATCTCGATTTTACAATTATCACATGAACATACCCAGTAACTCAAATTCAGTCCCAAAAAGGTTGCCGAACCTACCTCGATGCTGAAATCACACTAAAACCAAGCTTTTCGATCAATCCAACCCTCAAATTGATCAGCAAATCAACCAACCGCTACCAAAAGTAGATACTACGCATTAAGAGACGAATTTTGATACCTATATTTGCACGAATTATGCTTAGGGGGGGAAATGATCAAAATTAGGGCTAAAATTCAAAAGTTATCGAATCTAGAAATTGACTCAAAATTATGATTCTACACGAGAAAAGGAGTTTGTGGGTGAAAATCCCAGTAAAATCAAGTTCAAAATGAAGGAGAGATCACCAATATAAGTTTCCAAATCATAGACTTAAAATCCCTGATTTTCAACATTCAAAATTATGAAATTCAAGACAAAATCAAGATAAAAGTCATGACTTAACCTAAAGATCTTTAAAAAAAAAAAAGCATCATCAGAAATCACTCCAAAAGCGTAAAATATTTGAAAATGGAGTAAAAATGGTGTTTCTCAAAATAAATACTGATTAGTTATAAAAAGTACTCCACAAATGCGGAGGAAGATCCACAAGTGCGGAGGGAAAACTCAACACAACATCATGAACGCAGGTCTAGGCACGCAAACGTAGAAGGTCCACCGGCTAGACCTCCGCGAACGCGGATGACCTATTCATGAATGCGGAGTAGAGGGAGGCTGGACCTTTGCGAATGCGTGGATCAAGTCCCCAAATATGGATAAGATATGTGACTACACCAGATTTCTTTTCACACCAACAAAACACAACTAATATCAAAACTTGAAATGGACCCTCGAGATTCATCCTGAACTCAAATTTCACAACACAGACATGTATCCATACTAGAAATGGTGTCCAGACTCAACAAAATAATCAAAATTTGATTCTGATGTCTCCTTGACACAATTACCAATACAACTCAAATAAACTAGTTTTGAACTCAAAATATCAACACTACCCCCAGAATTTCAAAAACTATCCATTTCAAGTGTTAGTTTCATCATCCGAAATCACTGGACCTGTCAAAATTTTAACTCGAGCTTTCGAACTCCGAATGTTGACCAAAGTCATACTTTGGCTCCGGAAACAACTAATAACACAACTTTGGGTCCAAAATATTCATTTTAATTCTTAATTCAGTCTGTAACTTCTCCTAGTCCAAATTCGACGTTCTAGAGCTAATGGAATCGACAGATTTCTGATCCGACACCTGAAACTCAGAATGATACAAAAATTCACTTTTTCAAGTACTTAAGCTTCCAAAAATGATAAAACTCATATTTTTCACTTTTAAAACTTAGGATTTCCATTCCAACAATACAAATAGTTCAAAATAGGTCCAAAGAAGCTTACGAAAGAGCAAAACAATAATTTTCACAAAAAGGCCAAAAAATGACCAACCGAATCATTACAACTACTGAGGTTGAACAATTAATTATTTAATATTTATTTTTCAAGTTGGTCGAATTGATTCATCATTTGTCTTTTTGATTTTGTCTTTTTCACATTCAAATTCATGTTAAAAAAATCCAACACATGTTTTAACAATATTTTTGCTATTTTAAAATGTTTGTGTTGATTGACATTATAATACACGTGCAAGCACATGTCCAAAAACTAGCATATATATTATGTGTGCACATTGTGCACAAGTCTATTAAAATGTAACAACAAATATAAGATCTCAATACAAAATTTTAAAATACAATGACTTCAACACTAAACAATTTAATGATCAAACTCATCAAATTTAGATTTTAAATTTGCTTCTACTTGTGATGTAATTAAAACTATGCTAGTTTGCACATTTGATCAACAATAGGGTTTAATAAAAGAAAAGTGGCTTAAGATGCCTATTTGATTTAATTAGTCCAATGGATAGG
>JAPFFP010100506.1:0-19764 GCA_026153255.1 Solanum medicagineum | reverse complement strand
CTCCAACTAACTCCAACGCAAGACCAACCCAATTTATGCTTCCGGATGTCCAACGTCTACACAAATTACGATAACGCTACGATTAACAACCATATCGGATCTTAAATCCTAACTTTTTGGTTCCAAGTTTTATAAAAATTTTGGTAGCATCTCCCCTTAAAATACGCCGCCTCGAGAATTCAACTCCGCTCAAATAATCAATCAATCAACAACAACAACAACCTACAACATCAATAAACCCTCTCCCACACCATCACAACATCAAAAACACCACAAAATGCTATTATGGCATATTTAGTAAAACAGGGCAACATACATATAAATACACATCTACCATATTCAAGCCTTCCTATATACTCCAATGACTATAATACATCACTCTAACCCCAACGCAAACCCCCAATGTTAAAACATAACATTACACTTTCAATGAGGCTCCAATTCAAGCAAACCTTCATGTAAACATTCACATAGTTTCCTAACACTTCTTTCACCCCACAAAGACTATTTTCATTTCAAATAAATATAAACACATAACTATAAATCAATATATCTTCATATGCAAGCTTGTGCCCAATTCAAACCCCAAACTCGAAATTCACAATTCAACTAACAACCAACCCTATTTTCATGTTTTACCTTCAATTTAACATATCCCTAACACCTCCACAATCTTTAATTTACATAATTGAAGCTAAAAATTAACATACCTTTCAATCCCTTACTAGACTCAAATCTTTGTAGCCATCAAACCAAGCGATTCCTTGACTAACTAACACCTCCACGCCACTTAGGGAACCTAATATACCAAGCTTGAAGCGTCAAACAATCGAAAATCGAAAAAATGCAATTTTTTTCTCGGGTTACTGTAGCAACCCGAGAGCTATCTTGAGTTATTGGCTGCTCTTGTTTTTTTTTCTAAGTGTGGAAAGCCTCTCTTGCACAAGAATGAATACATATATATATATAGGACAAAAATCCTCCACTTGACCCAATCAAAAATAGCCACAACACATGACCCCACAACAATTAAATTCTTAAGGACTACACATAGAATAAAATTTATATTTAGTCCCAAACTTTACCAAATTGAACCAATTAAGGACTTACGGGTTCTAACTTACGGGGTCTAACATCCCCCTTAAGAACATTCATCCCCGAATGTCAAAGAGACATATATGAGAGATGTAGACATGACAATTTCAGCCCACATAAGGATGCAACAAACTTAAACATCATTTCAAGAATCTCATCGTAAGTGTAAAATCATCATGAACTTGTCAATTAAACATGAATGTATACATATGTCATGGGCTGAACTTAGACTTGAAATCACATGGAGGACTTCGAGTGATACCTTAGGGTTTACTGTAGTGGAAAAGGTAAGGATATCACTTTTGTATGTCTGCCTCGGGCTCCCATGTAGCACTTTTTACTTGTTGATTTCTCCAAAGGACCTTAACGAAAGCCACATCCTTGTTCCTCAATCTCTTCACTTGCCTATCCAAATCTGAACCGAAACCTCTTCATAAGTCAAGTTGTCTTCAACTACCCCCACAACATCAAGAGGTACAATAGCAATGGGATTACCCACACACTTCCTCAACATAGACACATGAAAGACCGGATGAACTAATTCCATTTCTCTAGGCAAATCCAACTCTTAGACCACCTTACCGATCCTTCTAATAACCCTATGAGGGCCCAAAATGGACCACACCCTTCATGGGTGACACCTTCAAATAAACCCAATCATCAACTTCGAATTCAAGCTCCCTTCTCCTCATATCGGCATAAGACTTTTGACAGCTTTGGGCCGTCTTCAATCTTTTCATAAACATCCTAACCTTCTCAAGAGCCTCCATAACCAAATATGGTCCTAACAAGTCCACCACACCAACCTCAAACCACCCAACCGATGATCTAGAACGTCTACCATAAAGATCCAAAAATGGAGCCATACTGATGCTAGAATGATAGCTATTGTTGTAGGCAAACTCAATCAATGGGAGATGATCATCCCAACTACCTTTAAACTCCAATACACAATCTCTAAGCATATCCTCAAGGGTTTGGATGGTCCTTTTGACTTGGCCATCCATTTGAGGGTGGAAGGCCGTATAAAGCTTAACTCTAGTACCAAGAACCCTTTGGAAATATCTCTAAAAATTTGAAGTAAATTGAGCTCCATGATCTAATATGATGGATAAAGGAACCGCAAACAATCTTGCCATGTCATGGATGTACAACCTAGCATACTCTTCAGGTCCATATGTAGTCTTAACCAGTAGAAAGTGAGCCAATTTTGTCATCCTATCAACTACAACCCAAATGAAATCAAAGCCTTTTCTAGTAATGGGTAACCCAATCAAAAAATTCATATTAATCAACTCCCACTTCTAAGTAGGAATCTCTAAGTCTTGGGTTAGACCACCTGGCCTTTGCTGTTCAACTTTGTTTTGTTGATAACTATGACAAACGGAAATGAATTTGGCAATGTCCCTCTTCATATTTCCCCAACAATACACCTCTCTCAAATCTCTATACATTTTAGTAGAAACGGGGTGAATAGAATAAGACGAATTATGGGCCTCATCAAGGATCTTTTCCATCAAGCCATCGACACAAGGCACACACAACCTACCTTGGTATCTAAGAGCACCATCTCCCCTTTGGGGAAAAACCTCTACTTTGCCCTCTTTCACTAAGGTATTCAATTCTAAAAAGGAGGGGTCAAGATCTTGTTTAGCTTTCAGCTCCTCAACCAACGAGGATCTATAACCATCAATAACAGCAAAACCACCATATTCACTTCCCCAAACCTATATCTCTATCTAGCTAAATGATAGACCTCCTTAGCCACCTCCCTATCACCACCGTCAAGATGAGCTAGGCTACCCATAGACACCCTACTCAAAGTATTTGCACAACATTAGGCTTACCCGGATGATAATGCATGCACATATCATAGTCCTTAAGAAGTTCTAACCATCTCCTTTACCTCAAGTTAAGATCTTTTTGAGTGAAGACATATTGGAGGCTCTTATGATCGGTGAAAACATCAACATGCACTCCCATACAAGTAATTACGCCAAATCTTTAATGCAAATACCATGATAGCTATTTCATGATCATTGGTAGGGTAGTTCTTTTCATGCACCTTCAGTTGCCTAGAAGCATAGGCTATGACCCTACCATTTTGTATTAGAACACAACCCAACCCAACTCTAGAAGCATTACAATACACAACAAATCCCTCTAGCCTATGCAGTAGTGAAAATATAGGAGCGAACACAAGCTTATCATCCAAGGTTTGGAAGCTCCTCTCACACTCATCGGTCCACACAAACATGGCCTTATTTTGAGTCAACTTTGTCATAGGGGAAGAAATAAAAGAGAACCCATTCATGAATCTCTGATAATAGCCGGCTATGCCCAAGAAACTCCTAATGTTCGACGGGGTCAACGGTCTAAGCTAATTTTTAATCACATCGGCCTTCTTAAGATCCACGTTATGCCATCCCTCAACACCACATGTCCCAGGAAGGCAACCTCATTCACCCGAAATTCACACTTTTCATATTTAGCATATAGCGTCTCCTCCCTCAATATTTGCAACACAACCCTCAAATTAGCCCTATGCACCTCCTCACCACGAGAATAGATCATAATATCATCAAGGAATACCACAACAAATGAATCAAGGTAGGATTTGAAGACCCTATTCTTAAGGTCCATGAAGATGGCTGGTGCATTGGTCAACCCAAAAGACATCATAACAAACTCATAATGCCAATATCTAGTTCGGAAGGCCATCTTGGGAATATCACACTCCCTCACCTTCTTTTGATCCCATATCAAAGATCAATCTTAGAGAAATGGTTAGACCCTTGCAATTGGTCAAACAAATTATCAATCCTTGGAAGAGGATACCTATTCTATATGGTGACCGTATTGAGTTGCCGGTAGTCAATACACAACCTAAGGGACCCATCCTTCTTTTTCACAAACAACTTCGGTGCACCCCAAAGTGATTGGCTAGGCCTAATAAATCCGTTCTCTAACAAGTCCCTCAATTGTTCCTTTAACTCCGTCAGAGACATACAGTATGGAGAAATAGAAATAGGTTTAGTATCGGGAAGGAGATCTATGCCAAAGTCTATTTCCCTTTCAGGTGGAATACCGAGAAGGTCACTTGGAAACACATCAAGGAACTCATTAACAACCGGAACTGACTCTATGGGAAGGACTTTGGACTCCACATTTCTAACCCTCTCAAGATGGTAAAGACACCCCTTAGAGATCAACTTACGGGCTTTAATCCAAGAGATGAACCTACCCTTGACCACCACTTCATGACTCTCCCACTCAAGGATGGGTTCATTTGGGAATTGGAATTTGACCCTACGGGTTCTACAATCAATAGAAGCATAGTATGTATGCAACCAATCCATCCCAAGAGTGAAATCAAAATCAACCATGTCCAACTCAACAAGATCAGAAGGCAACATTTTATGCAAGATGCAAATAGGACAACTTCTATAGACTTTTCTAGCTACAATAGATGCACCAATAGGAGTAGATACCTTATATGACTCGTGTAGCAATTCGGGCTCAACATGGAACCTTTTGACAACAAAGGGGATAACAAAAGAAGTGTGGCACCCAGATCAATCAATGCATACACATCAAAGTCAAAGATTGTCAACATACCAGTAATAACATCGGGGACCTCATCAATCACTTGCCTTCCATGTAAAGCATAAAACCAGTTGTGCCTTGGGGCACTATCTTGTCGGCCACCCCTCCCCAAAAGAACTGCATTAGCACCTTGAGGACAAATCACCTTACCCCTATTGCTATTTCAAGGGCAATCTATTGACTTATGCCCCATTCCCCAAAACAATATCAAGCACCGGTATCCCACAAGCATGGGCCACATGACCCTTACGACACTTCGGACACATATCAATAGGAGCCACACCCGTACCACCTACGGACCTTGGAAAATCACTTGCCACCCTCTTTTGAAATGAATGAGAAGACCCTTGGCCTCGTTAGAATCAACCACTCTTTTGGAACTTAACCTCAAAATGGGCCCTCTTGGCCTCATGACCCCTTCTCTTCCTTAATTTGTCCCCCTCCATTTGTTCAGCATAGGTCATCAAATGTGATAAGTCCATGTCACCAATCAACATGGTGGACCGGCACTCCTCACTAACCAAGTCGGAAATACCCATCACAAATTTGTTCATTCTCGATCTTGGGTTGGCAAACAAGTGAGGAGTAAACTTTGAAAGTTGCGTGAACTTGAGGGCATACTCCCTTACACTTATAGGACCTTGTCTCAAATTCATAAATTCCGCCAATTTTTCCTCCCTAAGCTCAAGAGGGAAAAACAAATTAAGAAAGGTCGCCATAAACTATTCCCACAAAACCACATTGTTGAGTCCTTTGTCATCCTTCCATTGATTGTACCATATTTATGCTACCCCTTTGAGTTGGTAGGCAGCCAACTCCGCCTTAACCTCTGGCCTCATACCCATGGTAGACAAAATCTTGTAGACCTCATCAATGAACTCTTTAGGGTCCTCACTCACCTTCGACCTATGGAATTTCGAGGGATTCATCCTCATGAAATCTCTCACTCGAGATGCTGGTGTAGAAGCATGAGGGGCTTGGGCCCTTTTTTTAGCTTGATTAGACACCACTTGTGCAAGCAAAGTGAGAACATCCCTAAGCTCTCCATTGGCCGGTTGCTCCTCGGGTGTGTGTGTGACACCCCATAAGTTTATGCTCTTGTGTATCCATGTTTAAGCCTTATTTGGTTAGGTTGGGGGTGTACTAGATTCATGGGAGACTCCTAGTACCTAAATGAGTTCAAGGCTTACCTCTAAGTTGAGTTTTGGGTGTTGTTTCATATAAGGGTCAACTTTAAACTAGCATAAATCTTAGCATGGTTGGAACTGGGTAGACCACGACATTTCAAATGAAATCCCTCTAAGTTATATTTGCAACGCACTTTGTTTCACCTCATTCTGACATCGGACGGAGGAGTTATGACCATTTTCGTGAGACCCTCCCATGCAGTGAACCCCCATGGGCACCCATATGGGCAGTGTGGTCTTGTATGGCTCGTGTAAAGGGGTACGGGCCATGTCACCTATGTGTATGGTGGCTAAAAATATTTCCTTGGCTAAGTGAGGTGGGGCGGACAAGTAAATGGTCCGTGTAACACTACACGGTCCGTGAAAATGGCCGTCAAAGTGACGAGACGTTAATTTTTCCAAGTTTCCCAACTTCCATTTTTTTCACTAAGGCACTTCATACAGGTACTCCACATGACCCGTGGAGTGACATATGTCTAGTACAGTCTCTAGTGAAATGACACTTTGCCATTTTTTCCATCCGTTCACTAATGGTATTTTCGTAAATACTAGTTATCCGAATGACCCTTTTTGACTTTTTAGGCTATTTTTAACCTTCCTAGAAGACCTACACTCTAATCTTAAGGATCCAAGTTCATTACTCTAATATCAACCGCACTCTAAAATCCTCTAAAGAGTCTCCATCAAGCTTCAATTCAATTTCAAGGAAACCTAAGAACAAGATTGGATACCAAGATCATTTCCAAGCCTCCATTCTTCCCAATCTCAATTCCAAGCAACTCTAGACCTAAGGTATGTGGTGTTGAACCATTGGTTCCTTCCACCTATGGTGACTAAAGCCTCTTTTGATTAATATTGCATGATTTAAAGTTTATTTTACATGTGGATCTTATATATTGAGAAATTTACTACATAATTACTTTAGTTCATGAAATTATGGCTGTTTTAGCATGTTTTGCGCTTCAAATCTTGGATGTAATGTTGGAATTGATGAGGGGTTTTGATATGAATGTTTTGGGGGTGTTGCAAGATATTAGTTAAAGTATTTACCACTAATTTCTCTGCCTGATTTTATCTCTAAATTGCATGTTCTTTTACCCCATTACACACCCCCAAGGTGTTTGATAAAACTTTCGGTAATGCTTTCTTGAGAAATTGAAGGTCCAAAGCATGAGATATGATATGAATGATGTTATGAAGATGAAATGTACTTATGTACATGATTATTCCTACATGAAGTATTGCATTAGAGCTTATGATGAATCCTATATAAACTGTTGCACTAGACCATGCCCCATCCGGGGGTGATAAGAGCCCAGTTAACTATGTGAGGGGTTTATACTTGACCACCTAGGATGATTGGGCTGTGACCATCATCAACCAAGTTGGTGGTTTGTACTCATCAACCATGTGAGGGATTTATACCTCACCACCTAGGATGTTTGGGATGTGACCAATATCAACCATGTGACCGATTTATACCTCCCCACCTAGGACGATTGGGGTGTGACCATCATCAACCATCCAAGGTTGGAAAGATAGGTTGGTCTCTTCTTCACATGTGATATTTTATACAAGCATGATTTACTCAAGCATGTTTTACTCTAGCATTGATCATACATGCCATATTACTGTATTATACCTATTGTCTATTCATACACATTTTGGTTATGATGCCTATTCATTATTGCATTGCATCCCGCATACTTAGTACATTCAAATGTACTAACGCATACTCTTGCCTACATGATGTCACCACGTAGGAACCGGTGCCCGAGTTGATCCTCCTCTTCCACGTGGTTAGGCAGTGCTATTCCAAGCTTGTTGGTGAGTCCTCCATTTTGAGGACCTTAGTCTATGTTTCTATTAACTATGTATTAAGATTCTCTTTACTTTATCATTTACCTATGATTATGAGGGTGAGCTCAGTTGTATGTCTTGGCCCCCACTATAATCTATGTAGTAGAGGTGTTGTTGGACAGAGCTATGTATTTATTCCATGAGTTGACTCTATTATCTCTTGACTCAATGTTATGAAAAGTCCTCCCTTAGCCCCATTTTCCCCTTATTTCTATTTCAAATGTCATTTAATTATTCCGTGACCAAGGATGTGTAATGATATGCTATGATTCTTGTTTGGGGTTCCTTCGGGTTCCCCATTCACTGGTCACGTCTAGGCCCTATGCTTGGGTCATGATACAGATGGTATCCGAGCACTAGGTTGATAGATCCTTGCAGTCCAATATACCGTGTTAATTAGAGTCCTATTCATGGTTGTGAAGCGTTCCATGACTATGGATAGGAGGCTATGAGGCGTTGTAGAAAATGTTTCCCTTCTTCATATCCTAAGTCGTGCTATAGAGTTGTGGTAAGTATTTCCCCCAAATGATTGTTCTTTGCTATGCTAGATGATGCCGAATACTAGAGGATGATGCGCCCAAACTCCCGAGGAGCAACCTACGAATAGTGAATTCCGAGATGCCCTTACTATGCTTTCCTAATTGGTGACCAACCAAGTCCAACAAGGGGCCCAAGCCCCTCATGCTACTACCCCAAGAGCTAGGGTAAGGGACTTAATGAGGATGAATCCTCCGGTTTTTCATGGGTCAAAAGTGGATGAAGATCCACAAGAATTTATCGATGAAATCTACAAAATCTTGTCCATCATGGGTGTTGGACCAAATGAAAAGGCGGAGTTGGTGGCGTACCAACTCAAGGGCGTGCTCAAATTATGTTTGATCAATGGAAGGGTGAGAAGTATAATGCCCATGTGGTGCTTTGGGAGGAATTCAAATCGGCCTTCCTTAATCGGTTCTTCCCTCTTGAGTTTATGGAAGCAAAGTTGGTTGAGTTTATAAACTTGAAACAAGGTGGTATGAGTGTGAGAGATTATGCCCTCAAATTTAATCAACTTTCATAGTACGCTCCTCACTTGGTGGTCGATCCTAGGTAAAGGATGAATAAGTTTGTTATGAGGGTTTCCGACTTGGTAAGTGAAGAATGCTAGTCCGTTTGCTTATTAGTGATATGGACTTGCCTCGGTTGATGACCTATGACAAGTAAATGGAAGAAGAGAAGTGGAGAAAGAGGAGGGATCATGAGGCCAAGAGGGTCCAGTTTGGGGGTAGGTTCTAAAGGGGTGCTAGATTTCACCATGGTTAAGGTTCTTCCCATACTACTAAAAGGGAATTTCCAAAAACTTCCCTAGGACTCAAGGTGTTAGTGGAGTGGCTCTCATAGAGGTGTGTCCTAAATGTGGAAGGAAGAATGGAGTTATATGTTTGAAGTGGTCTAATGCATGTTTTGAATGTGGGGAACTTGGTCACAAGAAGGTAGATTGCCCAAGAAGTCGTGGTAAGGGCCGGGGTGGAAATGTGGTTCCATTGGGTAGAGGTGGCCCTCAAGGTGGTGCCCCAATACAAAATTGATTTTATACTCTACATGGGAGGCAAGGAGTTGGTGAGGTTCCCGACGTTCTTACCGGTATGTTAAAAATATTCGATCTTGATGTATATACTTTGATTGATCCGATGCCACCCTTTCCTTTGTTACCCCCTGGTTTGTTAGAAAGTTCCATGTCGAGTGGAGTTGTTGCATGAGTCTTATGAGGTGTCTACTCCTATAGGTACATCAATTATTTCTAGGAAAGTGTATAGAAATTGTCTGTTTTGCATCTTGCATAAGATCTTACCTTGTGATCTTGTTGAATTAGATATGGTTGATTTTGATGTAATTCTTGGGATGGACTGGTTGCATGCATACTTTGCTTCTATTGATTGTAGAACCTATAGGGTCAAGTCTCACTTCCCTAATGAACCCTCCCTTGAGTGGGAAAGTCATGACGTGGTGGTAAAAGGTAGATTCATTTCATGCATTAAACCCTATAGGTTGGTTCCCAATGGATGTATGTATCATCTTGTGAGAGTCAAAGATGTGGAGTCCAAAGTCCCTTCCATAGAGTTGATCCGATTGTAAATGAGTTTCTTGATATCCTCCCAAATGACCATCCCGGTGTCCCTCCCGAAAGGGAGATAGATTTTGGCATAGATCTCCTTCCCGAAACTCAACCTATATCTATTCCCCCTTATCGCATGCCACCGGCGAAGTTGAAGGAGTTAAAGAAGCAATTGAAGGATTTGTTGGAGAAGGGATTTATTAGGCATAGCCAATAACCTTGGGGTGCACCAATGTTGTTCATAAAGAAGAAGGATGGGTCACTTAGAATGTGCATTGACTACCGACAACTCAATAGTTTCACTATAAAGAATAGGTATCCTCTTCCAAGGATTGATGACTTGTTTGACCAATTGCAAGGGGCTAGCTTTTTCTCTAAGATTGATCTTCGGTCCGGGTATCACCAAGTGAAGGTGAGGGAGTGTGATATTCTCAAGACAGTCTACCGGACTAGATATGGGCATTATGAATTCGTGGTGATGTCCTTTGGGTTAACCAATACACCGACCATCTTCATGGACATAATGAATAGGGTCTTCAAACCCTACCTTGATTCCTTTGTTGTGTTCTTCATTGATGATATTTTGATCTATTTACATAGTAGTGAGGAGCATATGGGGCATTTGAGAGTTATGTTGCAAAGATTGCTAGAAGAGAAATTGTATGCTAAATATGAAAAGTGTGAATTTTGGTTAAAGAAGGTTGCATTTTTGGGTGATGTGGTGGCGGGAGATGGTACAAAAGTGGATCCTTAGAAAATCGATGTGATTAGGAATTGGCCTAGACCATTGACCCCGTCGGATATTAGGAGCTTCTTAGGCCTTGCGAGTTACTATAAAATATTTGTGGATGGGTTATCCTCCATTGCTGCCCCTATGACAAAATTGACTCAAAAGAAGGTTAAGTTTGTGTGGACCGATGAATGTGAGAAAAACTTCCAAACATTGAAAGATATACTTGTGTCCACTCCTATATTGTCACTGTCGGATGGGCTTGAGGGTTTTGTCGTGTATTGTGACACATCTAAGGTTGGTTTGGGTTGTGTGCTTATGCAAAATGGTAAGGTCCATAGCTTATGCTTCTAGGTAACTCAAAGTGCATGAAAAGAACTACCCTACCCATGATCTTGAATTGGCCGCCGTGGTGTTTGCAATAAAGATTTGGCGTCATTATTTGTATGGGGTGCATGTTAATGTCTTCACCGATCGTAAGTGTCTCCAACATGTCTTCACTCAAAAAGATCTCAACTTGAGGCAAAGAAGGTGGCTAGAACTTCTTAAGGACTATGATATGAGTGTGTATTACTACCCAGGCAAGTCAAATGTTGTGGATGATGTGTTGAGTCGGGTGTCTATGGATAGCCTAGCTCATGTGGATAGTGGTAATAGGGAGATGGCTAGGGAGGTGCATAGATTGGTTATGTTGGGGTGAGATTGGAAGATGTGGGTAGTGGTGTTGTTGTGGTTGATGGTTCCAAATCCTCAGGTTGATGAGATTATAGCAAAACAAGATCTAGAATCCTCCTTGCTTGTGTTGAAGGCTTTGGTGAAAGAGGGCAAGATAGAGGTTTTCTCCCAAGGGAGAGATGGGGCCCTTAGATACCAAGGTAGGTTGTGCATGCCTTGTGTTGATGGTTTGAGGGGGAGAATTCTTGATGAAGCCCATAATTCTTCTTATTCTATCCACCCCAATTGCACCAAAATGTATAGAGACTTGAGAGATGTGTATTGGTGGGGAGGCATGAAGGGGGACATTGCCAAATTCATCTCTGGTTGCCATAGTTGTCAACAAGTGAAAGCCGAACATCAAAAGTCAGATGGCCTAACCCAAGATATAGAGATTCCTACTTGGAAGTGGGAGAGTATTAATATGGATTTTATGGTTGGATTGCCCAAGACGAGAAAAGGTTTTGATTCCATATCGGTGGTGGTTGATAGGATGATGAAATCGGCTCATTTTCTACCGGTTAAGACCACATATGGGGCAGAAGAGTATGCGAGTTTGTACATCCATGAGTTAATGAGGTTACATGGGGTTCCTTTATCCATCATATCGGATCGGGGTGCACAATTCACTTCACACTTCTGGAGGTCCTTTCAAAGGGGTCTTGGTACAAAAGTTCACCTTAGTACGAGCTTTCATCCCCAAAAGGATGGCCAAGGCGAAAGAACCATTCAAACCATTGAAGATATGCTTAGGGCATGTGTATTGGAGTTGAGAGGTAGCTGCGATGACCATCTTCCTTTGATTGAATACAACAATAGCTATCTCTCTAGCATCAGTGTGGCCCCTTTTGAGGCTATTTATGGAAGGCGATGTAGATCACCGATCGGTTGGTTTGAGGTTGTAGAGGTGGCCTTTTTGGGACTGGATATAGTTACGGATGCTCTTAAGAAGGTTAGGATGTTTAGGGAAAGGTTAAGAACGGCCCAAAGTCGTCAAAAATCTTATGTCGATGTGAAAAGAAGAGACCTTGAATTCAAAGTGGGTGATCGGGTATTTTTGAAGGTTTCTCCAATGAAAGGTGTGGTCTGTTTTGGTAAAAAGGGGAAATTGAGTACAAGGTATGTTGGTCCTTCTGAGGTCTTGCAGATCATTGGCAAGGTAGCTTATGAGTTAAAGTTGCCTAGTGAAATGAACTTGGTCATCCAGTGTTCCATATCTCTATGTTAGGGAAATGTGTGGGTGACCCTAAAGTCATTGTGCCTCTTGAGGTGGTGGTTATTGTTGAGGATAACCTGACTTATAAGGAGGTCCCGGTCCGGATTCTAGATAGGCAAGTGAAGAGATTAAGGAACAAGGAGGTGACAATATTAAGGTCCTTTGGAGGAACCAACAAGTCGAAAGCGCTACATGGGAGGCCGAAGTGGATATGCAAAAATGATACCCTTATCTTTTCCACTCCACTCAAGCCTAAGGTACTAATCCTAAGTCCCCTATGCAATTTCATGTCTTAATTTCTGGTTTTAAGCCATTGCATGCGTTCATGTTTATTTGGGCAAGGTTTTATGGTAAATTTTGATGTTCATGTTGAGACCTTTTTGAAAATCATGATTAGATACATTTGTTGCATCCATATTAGGCTAAATATCTTCATGGCTACCCTCCTTGTGTATGTTTCTTTTACATTCGGGGACGAATGTTCCCAAAGGGGAGATATTGT
The DNA here is from genome assembly GCA_026153255.1 of Solanum medicagineum. Lineage (NCBI taxonomy): Eukaryota > Viridiplantae > Streptophyta > Magnoliopsida > Solanales > Solanaceae > Solanum > Solanum medicagineum. The sequence continues at coordinate 6,759 of JAPFFP010100506.1, read as the reverse complement.
GACATCCAGTAACTTTATGATCTTGTGTATGCATGTTTCAAGCCTAATTTGGTCAGGTTGGGGGCATACTAGATTCATGGGAGACTCCTAGTACTTAAACGAGTTCAAGACTTACCTCCAAGTTGAGTTTTGGGTGTTGTTTCATATAAGGGTCAACTTTAAACTACCATAACTCTTCGAATATTTGGAACTGGGTGGCTCACGACATGTCAAATGAAATCCCTTTGAGTTAGCTTTGCAATGCACTTTGTTTGACCTCATTCCGACGTCTCATGAAGGAGTTATGACCATTTCCGTGAGATCCTCCTGTGTAGTGAACCCCTACGGGCACCCATACGGGCAGTATGGTCTTGTACGGCTCATGTGAAGGGGTACGGGCCGTGTTACCTCGGCGTGTGGTGGACAACAACATTTTATTTTCTAAGTGAGGTGGGACGGACCAGTACACGGTCCGTGTAACACTACACGGTCTGTGAAAGTGGTCGTTAAAGTGACGAGACGTTAATTTTTCCAAGTTTCCCAACTTCCATTTTTTTCACTAAGATACTTCACATGGTCACTCCAAACGACTTGTGGAGTTCCACAAAGCCACTGAAGTCTCCAGTGAGACAACACTTTGCCATTTTTTCCATCTGTCCACTAATGGTATTTTCGTAAATGCTAGTTATCCTAATGACCCTTTTTGACTTATTAGGCTATTTTAACGTTCCTAGAAGACCTAAAATCTAATCGTAAGGACCCAATTTCATTACTCTCATCTCAATAACACTCTTAAATCCTCTCAAGAGTCTCCATCAATCTCTAATTCAATTTCAAGGAAACCTAAGAACAAGATTGGATTCCAAGATCATTTCCAAGCCTCCATTCTTCCCAATCTTAATTCCAAGAAACTCTTGACCTAAGGTATGTGGTGTTGAGCCATTGGGTCGTTCCACCCGTGGTGCCTAAACCCTCTTTTAACTAATATTGCATGATTTAAAGTTGATTTTACATGTGGGTCTTGTATATTGAGAAATTTACTGCACAATGACTTTAGTTCATGAAATTATGGTTTGTCTTAGCATGTTTTGAGCATCAAATCTTGAATCTAATGTTGGAATTGATGAGGGATTTTGATATGAATATCTTGGGGGTGTTGCAAGGTATTATTTAAGAATTTACCATTGATTTTTCTGTATGATTTTATCTCTAAATTGCATGCTCTTTTACCCCTATTACACCCCCCATGGTGTTTCATAAAACTTCCGGTCATGCTTTCTTGAGAAATTGAAGGTCCAAAGCATGAGATATAATATGAATGATGTTATGATGATAAAATGATCTTATTTACATGATTATTCCAACATGATGTGTTGCATTAGAGAATATGAGGAATCCTATATAAAGTGCTGCACTAGGCCATGCCCAATCTGGGGGGATAAGAGCCTAGGTAACCATGTGAGGGGTTTATACTTCACCACCTAGGATGATTGGGGTGTGACCATCATCAACCGAGTTGGGGATTCGTACTCATCAACCATGTGAGGGGTTTATACCTCACCACCTAGGATAATTGGGGTGTGACCAACATCAACCATGTAGGGGTTTATACCTCACCACCTAGGATGATTGGGGTGTGACCATCATCAACCAACCAAGGTTGGAAAGCTAGCTTGGTCTCTTCTTTATATATGATATTTTATACGAGCATGATTTACTCAAGCATGTTTTACTCTAGCATTGATCATGCCATATTACTATATTATTCCTATTGTCTATTGATACGCATTTTGGTTATGATGCCTATTCCTTGTTGCATTGCATCCTGCATACTTAGTACATTCAAACATACTAACGCATACTCTTGCCTTAGTGTAACCATGTAGGAATCGGTGCCCGAGTTGATCCTCCTCCTCCACGTGGTTAGGCAGTGCTATTCCAAGCTTGTTAGTGAGTCCTCCATTTCGGGGACCTTAGTCTATGTTGTTGTTAACTATGTATTAAGATTCTCTTTACTTTATCGTTTACTTGTGACTATGAGGGTGAGCCCGGTTGTATGTCTTGGCCCCCGCCGTTATCTATGTAGTAGAGGTGTTGTTGGAAAGAGCTATGTATTTGTGCCATGAGTTGATTCTATTATCCATTTACTCTATGTTATGACAAGTCCTCCCTTATCCCCTTTTTTCCCTTATTTCTATTCTTCAAATGTCATTTAATTGCTTCGCAACCAAGGATGTGTAATGATTGTCTATGAGGCTTGTTTGGGGTTCCTTCGAGTTCCACATTTTCCGGTCACATCTAGGCCCTAGGCTTGGGTCGTGACAATGTGGGCTCGTCTTCATATCATGTTAGGCATGATCTAGCATAGCAATGGACAATCATTATGGGGGGAATTCAACTTTATAGCAAGACTCAGAACATGAAGAAGGGAAACATTTCTTGAAGGGAAACATTTCCTAAACCATGCATAAGACTCTAATCTACGCGGTGTGCTGGACTCTGAGGATCTAATAGCCTAGTGCTCTAATACCCTCATTGTCACGATCCAGGCCTCGGCCTTAGACATGACTGACAAATGGGGAACTCGAAAGAACCCCAAACAAGCCTCATAGCATATCATTACACATCTTTGGTCGCGGAAGCAATCAACCAATGAGGATTTTTAACCATCAACAACAACAACAACACCATTATCCACTTCCCCCAACCCAAATCTCAATCTAGCAAAAAGATGGACCTCCCTAGCCACCTCCCTATCACCACCATCAACATGAGCTAGGCTACCCATAGACACCTTACTCAAAGCATCCAACACCATATTAGCCTTGCCCGGATGATAATACACACTCATATCATAGTCCTTAAGAAGTTCTAACCATCTCCTTTGCCTCAACATCTTTTTAAGTAAAGACATATTGGAGGTCTTATGATCGGTGAACATATCAACATGCACCCCAAACAAGTAATGACGTCAAATCCTTAATGCAAATACCATAGGGACTAGTTCACGATCATGGGTAAGGTAGTTCTTTTCATACACCTTTTGAGTTCCCTAGAAGCATAGACTATGACCTTAACATTTTGCAATAGAACACAACCCAGCCCAACTCTAGAAGCATCATAATACACAATATATCCCTCCAGCCCATCCTGTAGTTACAATATAGGAGCAGACACAAGCTTATCTTTCAAGATTTGGAAGTTCCTGTCACACTCATCGGTCCACACAAACATGGCCTTCTTCTGAGTCAACTTTGTCATAGGGGAAGCAATAGAAGAGAACCCATTCAGGAATCTCTGATAATATCCTGCTAAGCCCAAGAAACTCCTAATGTCCCACGGGGTCAATGGTCTAGGCCAATTTTTAATCACATCAGTCTTCTTAGGATCCACCTTAATGCCATCCCCCGACACCATATGTCCTAGGAAAACAACCTCCTTCAACCAAAATTCACACTTTTCATATTTAGCATATAGCCTCTCCTTCCTCAATCTTTGCAACACAACCCTCAAATGAGCCCTATGTTCGTCCCACCATGAGAATAGATCAAAATAACATCAATGAATATCACAACAAGTAAATCAAGTTAGGATTTGAAGACCCTATTCATAAGGTCCACGAAGATGGCCAGTGCATTGGTCAACCCAAAAGACATTCTAACAAACTCATAATGCGCATTTCTAGTCCGGAAGGCCGTCTTGGGAATATTTCACTTCCTCACCTTCACGATGATACCCGGATCGAAGATCAATCTTAGAAAAATGGCTAGCCCCTTGCAATTGGTCAAACAAATCATCAATCCTTGGAAGAGGATACCTATTCTTGATGGTAACCCTATTGAGTTGTCGGTAATCAATACACATCCTAAGAGACCCATCCTTCTTTTTCACAAAAAACACCGATGCACCCCAAGATGATTGGCTAGGCCTAATAAATCCCTTCTTCAACAAGTCCCTCAATTGTTCATCTCCTCTGGGGCCATACACTAAGAAGGAATAGAAATAGGTTGAGTATCGGAAGGAGATCTATACCAAAATCTAAGTCCCTTCTGGGAAGAACAATGGAAAGGTCATTTGGAAGACATCAAGGAACTAATTCACAACAGGAACCGATTCTACGGGAAAGTATTTGGATTCCACATCCCTAACCCTCACAACATAGTAAAGACACCCCTTATAGATCAACTTACGGGCCTTAATGCAAGAGATGAACCTACCCTTGACCACCACATCATAACTCTCCCACTCAAGGACGGGTTCATTTGAGAATTGGAATTTTACCCTACATGTTCTACAATCAATAGTAGCATAGCATGCATGCAACCAATCCATCCCAAGAATGACACCAAAATAAACCATGTCCTACTCAACAAGATCATAAGGAAAGATTTTATGCAAGAGGTAAATAGGGCAACTCCTATAGACTTTTCGAACAACAATAGATGCATCAATAGGAGTAGACACGTCATGTGACTTATGCAATAATTCGGGCTCAACATGGAACTTTTTGGCAACAAAGGGGCTAACAAAAGAAAGTGTGGCACCTGGATCAATCAATGCATACACATCAAAGTCAAAGATTTTCAACATACCAGTAAAAATATCGGGGACCTCATCAAACCCTTATTGCCCATACAAAGCATAAAACCGGTTGTTCCTTAGGGCACTGTCTTGTCGGCCACCTCTAACCAAAGGAACTGCACACCTTAAGGAAGAACCTCCTTACCTTTGTTGCGATTTCAAGGAAAATCTACTGCCTTATGCCCGTTTCCACATAAAGATAGCAAGCACCGGTATCCCTTCAGCATGGGCCACTATGACCCTTACCATACTTTAGACACATATCAATAGGATCCACACTCTACCACCTTGGGCCCTCATAAAATCATTTGCAACCCACTTTTGAAATGCATGAGAAGACCCTTGGCCTCGTTGGAATCAACCACTCTTTTGGAACTTACCCTCAAAACGGGGCCTCTTGGCCTCATGGCCCCTTCTCTTTCTCAATTTCTCCTCTTCTATTAGTTCGGCATAGGTTAACAAATGTGACAAGTTCATGTCACTAATAAACATGTTGGACTGGTACTCCTCACTAACCAAGTCGAAAACACCCATCACAAATTTGTTTATTCTCAACGTTGGGTCGGCAACCAAGTGAGGAGTAAACTTTGAAAGTTGGATGAAATTGAGGGAATACTCCCTCAAACTATCTCAAATTTATAAATTCCACCAATTTGGTTTCCCTAAGATCAAGAGAGAAAAATCGATAAAGAAAGGCCGCCTTGAACTCTTCCCATAGAACCATATTGTTGACTCCCTTTTCCTCCTTCCATTGATTGTACCATATTTGTGCTAACCCTTTTAGTTGGTTGGCCGCCAACACAACCTTATCCTCCGACCTCACATCCATGACAGACAAAATCTTGTAGACCTCATTAATGAACTCTTGAGGGTCCTCACTCACCTTCAACCCATGGAATTATAGGGGATTCATCCTTGTGAAATCTCTTAAACGAGATGCCTGTGTAGGAGCATGAGGGACTTGGGCCCCTTGGTTGGCTTGAATATGCACCACTTGTGCAAGCAAGTGAGAGTATCCCTAAGATCTCCATTGGCCAGTTGCTCCTCGGGTGTGCGGGCTCCTCTTCCTCTCATGTTAGGCATGATCTAGCATAGCAATGGACAATTGTTACGGGGGAAAAAGTTACTTCAACTCTATAGCATGAGTTAGAATATGAAGAAGTGAAACATTTCCTAAACATCTCATAGCCTCCTACTCATAGTTGTGGTGCACAACACAACTATGAATAAGACTTTAATCAATGTGGTGCGTTGAAATCCGATCTAATAACCTAATGCTCTGATACCATCTTTGTGACGACCCAAGCCTAGGGCATAGACATGACCAGCGAATGGGGAACCCGAAGGAAACCCAAACAAGCATCATAGCATATCTTTACATATCTTACGTCGCAGAACCAATTAGAGTGACAATAAGAGATAAGAATACGCAAGGTAATTAGGTCTAAGGGTAAAGTTTCATAACATATCATGAAGAAACAAGAGAGTCAAGGCTCATAGCATAGATACATAATATATCCAAGAACACCTCTACTACGTAGATAAGAGTAGGGGCCACGACAAACTACCGGGCTAACCCTCATAGTCAATACATAAATAAATGTAAGATAGTCTTAGTACATAGAAAGAGATCATAAGCAACATCCCCAAACTGGAGGACTCACCAACAAGCTTGAGAGACAATCGTACTAGCCACGTGGAGGAGGAAGATGATCAAGCGGTGCACCGGTTCCTACATGGGGATATCATGTAGGCATAGATATGGTTAGTACGTTTGAATGTACTAAATATGTAGGATAATAATGCAACAAGTGATAGTAACATAATTGAAATGCATAAGCATAGGCAATGAGTACATATAGCAATATGGCATGCATGGAAGATGCTAGTAGTAAATCATGCTTATATGACTCATGAAGTAAGCGTAAGGAGTGACAATTCTTAGTGCATCCAAGTCCCACCACCCCCTTGGATAGACGGATGAGGTACAAACCTTTTTATGAGGTTGATGGAGTACAAACCCCCCAACAAGGTTGATGGGTGCAAATCCCCCCAACAAGGTTACTCAGGCCTACCACTTTGAGCTAGGCGATCAAGGTACCAACCCCTCAAAAAGGTTACTCGGGCCTACAACCCCTCGAGCTAGGCTTGGTCATCTCCAACACTATAGAGATAATATCATATATATATATATATATA
>JAPFFP010100497.1:0-19765 GCA_026153255.1 Solanum medicagineum | reverse complement strand
GAAGTTGAATCCTGATCTTGGAACTCGGATTCTGATTTCTTGATATCGGAGTGATGTTTCAATGCAGATTCCACTCCCGTCTTCTTAGAGGGAGCATGTTCTAGTTGGTCACTGGAGTTCCACATAGATGAACAACTCACGAATAAAGGAGAGACTAAGAGGCCATATAACCTAGATGGATGTTTGTATTCATCAACCTAGTGAAGAGTTTGTACTTCTCCACCAGGGTGATGGGGTGGCATCATCACTAAGCTAGATTGGGCTTTGTACTTATCAACATAGTGAAGGGTTTGTACTTCTCCACTGAGGTGATGGAGTGACATCTTCACCAACTTAGTGAAGGCTTTGTAGTTCACCACCTAAGTAATAGGATAGCATCATCACTAACCTACCAAACGGTTTGTACTTTGGAAATCTAGCTTGGTCTCTTCTACACATATGATATCTTATATGAGCATGTGTTATTTAAGCATGTTTTACTTATGCATTGATCGTACATGCCATATTATTATATTATATCTATTGTCTATTGTTATGTATTTTGATTATGATGCCTATCTCTTGTTGCATTGCATCCTACATACTTAGTACATTCAAACGTACTAACGCATACTCTTGACTACATGATATCACCATGTAGGGACCGGAGCTCAAGTTGATCATCCTCCTCCTCCACGTAGCTAGTTTGGTACTACTTAAGCTAATTGGTGAGTCCTCCACTTCAGGGACTTTAGTCTATGTTCCTTTTATTATGTATTGAGACACTCTTGTTTATTTTCTGTTTTGACTATGAGGGTGAGCCCGGTTGCTTTGTCTTGGCCTGCGCTCTTATCTATGTATTAAAGGTGTTTGTTGGACATGTTATGTATCTATGATATGAGCTTGACTCTTTGTCTCTTGATTATGATGTTATGCAAGCTTTCCCCTTAGTCCCTTTGCTCCTATTTATGCCCTTTTATGTCATTTTCATGCTTCCATGACCAATGATATGCAATGATAAGTTAAGAGGCTTGTTTGGGGACCCTTAGGGCTCCCATTTGTCATGTCACGTCTATGTCCTATTTAGAGTCGTGATATCTTAGGCCAAGCATACCCTCGATGGCCAATGTATGATTTCTTAGCTGATTCATATGAAACACCCATGTATCATAGTTGATTTGGTTACAAGAAACCTAGCCTATTCACTCAATTTCAACTCATTTAGTTAAGTATCTTGACCCAACTGGTAGATCCATTCCCATATTTGCACATCCGTAATACCTTCCCTTAGTTGTTGTTTAAACCGTTATCTTGAATTCATTTTGTTGAACTTTTATTTTGATTATAAAAACCCGCAGATCCTACAATTACTCGGTCCAACGAATCACTTCCCCCTTGAATAATGATTCCCTGTGGGATCTACCCTAACCCCTAAAATTGGGTTATTATGTTGATGATGACCACCCCTTCTGCCTTTGTCTAGTCGGGTCGAGCGATATCAAAAATGGTACCATTACTGGGAATCAACGTGTTCATACTGAAAGTGTTTGTTGAGCTTTGTTCCTGTAGCGAGAATTCTTGTTACCATTTTCTTATTTTTTTTGTTATTGAAAAATAGGTGTGAAGATGGAGGATGATGAGAGTGTTCATGGTGAGAATGTTGGACACATGAATGGTATACAAGACGTTAATTGGGATCTGGTTAGGAGCACCAGTGCTATTCGACTACCCCATTCGCCGCAGGAGTTAATTTTCATGTAGCGAGCACCATATTGCAACTCCTCCAAATGAAGGGATTGTTCGGAGGGCTTGACCATGAAGATCCTCATGAAAACTTATGAAACTTTGTTGATCTATGTCTCCCATTCAACTTTAGGGGAGTGAGTTAACAAGCCATTTGACTAAGGCTATTTCCTTTTTCTATCACCGGAGAGGCATTGAGGTGGCTAGTGGAGCTACCTCATGATTCTATTACTTCATGGGAGGAGTTGTCAAATGCATTCCTTGAGAGATCTTTCCCTCCCTAAAAAATGATAAAATTGAGAAGAAGAATTGAGAACTTCAAGCAGCTAGAAGGTGAGTCGTTGCATGAAACGTAGCTTTGATCTTAGAAACTCTTACTTTAATGCCTAATCATGGAGTTCTGGACCATATGCTCTTGCAATATGTTTACATGAGTCTTGTTGCTGCAAACAAAGGAGTAGCTAATCCGCTGTGCGAGGAGGCTTAATGACTCAATTATTCATTAAAGGTTGTAACCTCTTGGATGGGATGACAAAGATTAATCGAGAATGGTAAGAGATGACATAGTACCTTCAAGCCACAGAGGCCCAACCAAGGACCAACTTGCTAAAGACTAAGAATGGATGAGAACATGGCTAAGATATTAACCCAACTAGATCTTTTGACCAAGCATGTCATTGGAGGAAATTGTAAATGTGTTAATGTTATGAGAGCTACCAGATATGTGAAGTTTAAGGGTGCACCATTTGAAGGTGGTTATAATGAAGAAGTGTATTACACGGGAAACCAAATGGTGTGTCCTTGGTCGTCTTTTCCAAGGTCACTCAGTATCAAGGTTGGAACAACAACTTTGGGTGGCGAAATTGTGCATGGACTAACCAACATCAAATTGGAGGATAGAGAAACCATGATAGAGATAGGTGTATTCCACCTCATGATAGGTTGAAGGCTGCTGAACCAGCTGTTAATTAAGAGAATCCTAACCGAGGCTATGCTCTCCCGAATCTTGTGTAAGGTGGAAGCCTCTGATAAATTTCTAAAAGAGATGAAATCTATTTTTTCTCAGTTGAGTCAAACTTTGACATCTCATTCAACATCTATTAAACATTTGGAGACTCAAGTTGGGAATATTTTAGTTCATTTAAATCAATGTCCAAAAGGAGGCCTACCTAGTGACATGGCAGCTAACACAAAAAGGGATGATCAGCAGTTAGCCATAACTACTTGTAGTGGGAAGGTGGTTGAAGACACTAAACCATTGCTTGTTGTTGACAATGGTTTGAAAGAGGTGGAAGAAAGAGAAGATGTGATTGTGGTTGAAGATTATGAGCATGAGGCTCAGGTTGAAGATGATGATGTTCTTAGCAATCCACAGAGTAATAAGCCAGAGAAGAGTGGGGATAATGTGGCGAAGGCCAAGAAAACTCTCCCCAAAAATTCAAGTCCAGTGGAGAGGTTGAAAACACCTTGAGTCAAAGTTGATCCTCCATTTCAACAACGATTGAAAAGAAAGAGGAGGAATGCTAAGTTTAAAAAATAGCATTCTATGTTCAACTCATTGTCAATAAATGTTCCACTTGTGGAAACATTTATTGATATGCCAGGGTATGCTAGGTTGATGAAAGAATTGGTGATGAAAAAAAGAAGAGGACTCTTGAGTGTGAGACAATTGAAATGTCTCACAAGTACAGTACAATCTTGACACAAAATTTAGTGGAAAAGAAGGAAGGCACAAGTGACTTCACCATTCCATGCACAATAAGAGCCTCAAAACTCAGTAAAGCTCTGTGTGATCTGGGGGCAAGTATAAACCTCATGCCCCTAGCCATATTTTAGGAATTGGGATTGGAGACCCCTTTACCGACCACAATGCAGTTACTCATGGCTGATTGATCTATTAAACAACTAGGCGGAATCTTATGTGATGTGCTGTTAAAAATGGTTAAGTTCATTCTTTCTACAGATTTTGTGATTTTAGATTGCGAGGTGGATACGAATGTGCCAATCATCTTGGGGGGAGGGGGGCGTTCTTAGCCACCAGGCGAGTTGTGGTAAAATGTTAAGCATGGAGATATTAAATTTTAAGTGAATGATGAGGAGGTTTTTTTCAACATATGCAAGACTTTGAAATTGGGAGATGACATTGAGGTATTGTCATTAATGGGCCAATCAACGGTAACTTGAAGTAAAGAAGAATGACTTCATCCCACAATTTTAACTAAGTCGCTGCTTGGGAGGCAACCCAAGGTGAGTATTTTACTGCTTCCAAGTTTGAATAATGGGTGTTGAATTCCGCAGGGTTAACAAAGAAAAATAGGAGTGAAAAATTGATATAGGCTACCAAGTAGGACTACTCGGTGTATTGTCAAGTCATATTGGTGACCATCACTTCGACCACCTTTTTAGTCAAGTGGTTACTCTTGAGGTGCTATCGAATTTGGCGAGCAAAATGTCAAATCAGCGAATCATCGAATCCAGTCGGTGATGATCAGTTCTACTGCATTTCAAGGGGGAAGAAAAGGTAAGCATGCTATACAAATGGGCAGTCCCTCGCACACTCAGTGCAGCACCAACTGTGCTAGGCGGTGTGGTTCGGCATCGCCAAACATGCACACTCACCGACCTACTTAAGGCTTTTCAAATGCCTTGACCCTTTAACTTTCCAACTTCCCTCCTTGTCACTTCCCTCGCATGCCAAAACCCCCTCTTTGGTTTTCTTTGAAAAATTTTCGCAAAAAGGTTTGACAATATTCATCAAAAGGCATCATTAAAGATTTCATTATATCTCACTATTGAAAAGGTATGTTTTTTGCCCTTGTTTTAGTTCTTTTTAAGAAATCCATTGTTTAAGAAGTTGATCAGGGTTTGTAATATGATAATCATGCTTTATGGTTTGAAAATCTTATAGAAAATTGAGTGGGAGGGACTTTAGAGTTATTCTTGAACCTTATGTTATATGAATGGTGATTTATTGTGGGTGTTGGTATTTTTTTATGAATGTTGAAATTAGAGGTGTATGTGAGTTGGGTTAGGTACATGAATAAAGGGTTTCTTGCTCAATGATGAATTTTTTATGGGTATTACCTCTATTTCATATTTTGTATCATTTTTGAATGTTTTCAATTTAGAAGATGCCATGATCATGTGAATGTGTTCTTGACAAATGTTTGCTTGTTGGATTGATTGTTCCTATAGGCTAAGCGTGAAGTCTGAGTAACCCGTGATCTCCTTTAAGCGATTAAACTTGCCCTATGATAGATTGTGTAATGTCATTTTTTAAGGGTAAGTCATCGTTTGATTGAGTGTATAGCCAAGGAAACCATTTGATAGTGATAAACAATAGTTAAGCATGCGTTGGCGTGTTGTGATGGGTTTGTGTGTGACTTTCATCCATGTAATCTGTGAAATTGTCAAAGTGTGAGTGAAATGGATAAAGGGCCTTGTCGGTCACCACAGACGATGGTCATTTTGACGGCCTAAGTGCACTTCGCGATGCCCCCAATTGGCACATGCACCGCCTTAATTGCTTGGTCTTTTTGAGTGACTGCAACAACTTTTGGCGATGGCCCCTTATTCAGTGCCGAATTAACTCGATTTATCATAGAATGAGCAGGAGCCTCGCCGAAATTAGCAATGGCCTTAAGTCTGAAATCTATGTAAAAATGGATCGGTCTTTTTGACCATGGAATCAGCTTGGCGGTTCACCGAGCATGATGTGCGATCTAGTTGACATGTCTACTTTAAATGTTTCTCATATGATCAATTCTTATGCTTGATTGTTTTAGCAATGTCTTGACCATGTTGTTTGGAGATGATTATGGTGCAGGGATGGGTAAACCCAGCAGGTCACTCGAGGTAAATCTCGAGAGGCTGGGGGTTTTTCATAGCTCCCGATAGGTCAGAAAAAAGATCTCAACAGCCTCAAAATGAGATGTAAGGCAAGGGTAAAAGAAAGGTAGCTAAGCAGCAAAAAACAACCAATGATGAGAATGAGCAACTTAATGTCACCTGGACTAGCTCAGAGGAGGAGCAGAGAGACCTAGACCTTCTAAAAAGCTTACTTCGGAGCCTAGCCCAAAAAGGCACTGGCGTGAGGCCAGGTCGAAAGCCGTTCATGATCCTCTACTCTAAACATCCCAAAAGATCAAGGAAATAGTAGCCCTATGACAGTTGAACAAACTCAAAGATAAGGGAAATCTAATAATGCTGGAGGAGAAACAATTATCCACTAATAGGGTGCTTGAAAGATATTCAGAGGTTTGGGAAACCCTTAAGTCTCTCAACTCCCAATTCTTCACCAAACCTTGGGATACATACATGCCTACCGTGGTTTGTGAATTTTATGAGGTCTATGACAAAGCGTATGACAAGGCACAAAAGCAGGGTAAAGTCATTGTTCAAATCCGTTAATGCCATGGATGTACGAGTGTACAAGTCCTATGCAGTCAAACTAAGATCAATGATATCCTGGGATATGTGCATAGGGATAAAAATGAAATGGAAGAGATAATGAAAGTCCAAATGTTTGATGATATGAAAGTGTGGTTGGCACCACTGATTGGGATTCCAGCTACCTCGTGGTTAGAGGACGGAACCATTAATGAAAAGAAAGAGATGAATATTCTAGTGAAATTGTAGTTTGGGTTTATCAACAGCAATGTGATCCCGTCACAAAATGAATCGGTGTTTTGACAGGCTAAGGGACATGGGTTGGGAGTATCATGGATCGCAAGAGGCTGAATCTTGTTGGTATCATTGCTCCTAAAATTCTCACAAGGGTAAAGCAAGTCCAGACCTCACTACCCTTTCCCATCCTCATTACTACATTCTGCAGAAGGGCCAAAGTCCTAGGGAATGAAAAGAAGGATGTAAAGGTGACTCCATTGGCATCCACTGGCATCAGGTGGATTAAGGGTGAGTACCTAAGAGATGAGGAGGATAGGGCTAGGAAGAATCCTCTTGACAAAATGCCGATTGTTTATATTGAGGCCCTTGAGTTTGGCACTGCAGAACTAGACACTAAGGCAAGTATATCTTCTTTCTCAACTACTTTACACTCCTCTTCTACTCCTATCCGATTTAAAGAGGCAGAGGCAACAAATTACCAACCCCTACTCACTAATTCCACTACGTTCGTGATTGGCTACATGGCCAAAGTCGCTGATCTTCGGGTCCTAAGGTATGAGTCCTTTAAGCTCAAGTTACTTAAGGCAGCCATAGCCAAGGCTTTGAGGCCATATGTTGAGGCTGAGGCAAAACAACATGAGTTAATGGAGGCTTATACGTTAAGGATGGATAGGCTTGAATCTATGATTGACAATAACAGAAATGGGTTGGCCAGCTTAAAGGAGAGAGTGGTAAAGGTTGAGAAAGCAGGTGGTGGTATTATAGACACATTGGCTTTGAAAGCCGATCTTAATGAGTAGAAGAAGGAGGTGACATCCCTCCGATCCACTTATTTGAGCACATTCTTTGATGATCTGGACAATCCAACACTTAAGGTGGATATGGCTATGATTCCAGATGAGGGGCTAACTATAGATATTCCGGGTGATGGGAGTGAAGAGAACCAGGAGATGAGCACCCCAGATTCTGATGAGGAGACATTGAGAATAAAGCAGAGCCATGAGGACTAGGAGGAGATAGATGCGGTGGAGAATGAGATTTTGGAAGCGTGAAAGTAGCATCTCTTCTAGTTCAGCCCATGGTAAGTACATCCAGTGTAAGTGAGCTTGAGCTTGCTAGGCCCGACATTGATTTTGAGAGTACACAGGTAGAAGAGGGCATTTTTTCCCCCACGACCTCTTCTCTAGATCCACCACCACCACCATAATAGAATTGACTTGACAAGGGGATTCTCATACTTACGACTTTCTTTTATGCTTACTCTTTGGTGTCTCTCACACATGGAGGGTGATGTTTCTTCTTTCAGAAGGGGGTGAGCGTAAGGAAATCCCTGTCTTCTGGATGATTTATGTTTTTATTTTTTATCAGACAATGGTATTTTATTTTAATGTTGATGCTATTGATGGATATATAAACAAGGTTTAACTTTTAACCTAAGTTGTAATAGAATAATATTTATTTTTGTTATTTTTTATTTTTTCTTTCACTTTTCTCATTGAATGGATTAAGATTGCAAATGATGTCCTTGAATTTAATTTTTTGCAAACCCCGTGTTAAATGACAGGAGTTTGAATGTAATATCTTGTCTCTAGTCCTTGGCAATCCGAGCATTGATGTTCCATATCTTTAATTCCGATAGTGCTATGGACGAGGAGCATGTATTTACTAATTGGTCTTTTCTTGATAAATCAATCCCTAAATGGATTTGAGGAGTCTTGAGTTGATTATGTGAGCAATTGAGCTTGGATGCGATGATAAAAAAATTGCAAGTATTTTGCCATTGTTTGCATGCACAATCATTTTGCCTATGTGGGATTATTTATCTTGTTGAAATGCTTGTACAGCAATATCTAGAACTTGCCCTGCTTGTTTTTAGGAGTAACATGGTTAATCCTAGATTAGGAGAAGACCTTAGGCCTTCTTTGGTTCCATGAGTCGAATTTGACCATAGTGACATTCCTTAGCAGTGAAATGAATCCTTAGTGAAGCCCTTTTCAGCCTTGATCCCTTCTTTGGAAACCTCGTAACCTTGACTCATGTTGTGAAGGACAATTCCTTTTTGTTTTCTACTGATCCCTCCTTAAGATTGAAATTTGGACCAGTGGCCAACGGCTAAGTTGGGAATGTTAGTAGGAAGAATGAAGTGTCTCCTATGAAAGAGTCAAAAAAAGAGGGGCAAGAATGAAAGAAAGACATCGAGGAATCCTAGGAAGGAATGAAAATAAAAAGTGAGAAACAAAAGTTTGAAAATTGAGGACCCTCCAAAAAAAAAGACAAAAATATTGCTGTGAAAAAGAATGCAAAGGGAGACACTTAGGATGATGAATCAAAAGCAAAAGAGATGCAAAAAATGAGATGAATGAAAAGGGAATCAAAAGAACTTTTGTGCCTGAAAAGACCATATAGAGTTTAAGGAGGGATGAGCCACTATTGACCATACGCTATCCTACCTGACCTTTATCCTACATTACACCCCTACCAAAGTCCTTTGGGATCCTAGTTTTGAAGAAAATCAAGCGAAATCCAATTGAGAATAAAGGCAAGCCTATGGGTTGAAGCTTACATGCTATTTCTCATTTGGGAGAATGAGAGTTAAGGAGATCCTTTAAAAAGCAATAGCATAATCTTGAGTGTTCAAGATCTTTTTTTGCATGAGGGCAAATGGTGATGTTTATAAACAATGATTAGCAACTACATGAGCAAATATGAGCATAACCATGTTTTGATTACTCCTTAGTCATCTCTCGAGGCTTCAAAGTAACATAAGTGGTTTGCGGGAGTCTAAAAAGGGATGAAAAAGGAGAAGATGTATGTGTTTCTCCTTGTGGCTCTATTTGCAAGCTCTGGTTTGGGTAGATAGATGTTTGATTTTCTTGAGGGCAAGCAAAGGCTTAAGTTGGGGGTGCTGATGAGTCGATATTATGAATTTATTTTGGGGATAGATTGGAAGGAAACATTGACCTTAGTTTGCTATTAATTCCAACTTCTAACAAATATGCATGAGCTAGGACATGAAATGGGATAAAAAGTGCACAAATGGACAGTACTTGCTGAAATTTTGGAAAATGGGTAAAGTGTAGAAAGGCGAAGAAAAATGTTGTTGCCGACATACTCAGAGATCCGTCGAATACTCAGCGAGATCACCTATCTATGCGGGTTATATGTCAAGTCTAGAAGGCGTTTAGATTCGATGTCGCAAAGAATACTCGGAGATCCACTTAAGTGCATAAGTGATCGCTTAAAGTTGCAGCACCCAAAGCCTCAAAAAAGGTCACACCCCGAACCTAGGGCCTAAACGTGACCGGCGAATGGGGGACCCGAAGGAACCCCAAACAAGCCTCATAGCATATCATTACACATCCTTGGTTGTGGAAGCAATTAAAATGCCAATAAGAGATAAGCATAAACAAGGGGAATGAGGTCTAAAGTAAAGAGTTAAACACTTGAATAACATAAATGAGTCAAAGCTCAAGTGTAATACATAACTTGTCCAACAACACCTCTAGACATAGAACTCACTGGGAGCCAAGACAAACAACCGGGTTTACCCTCATAGTCATAAGTATTCCAAAATATACAAGATGTAGTCTGAACATAAGCCTGAAAGAAGATAGATATTGTCCCTGGACATGAGGACTCACTAAAAGCTAACTTGGAGAATCCGTCTACCCACGAGGAGAGTCAATAGGGGCTCCGATTCCTACATTGTAATATCATATAGGCATAGAGTATGCGTTAGTACGTTTGAATGCACTAAGTTTGTGGGGTGCAATGCATGTAACTTACCAAAACCTGCATATTGATGTTAGATGACAAGGCACATAATATAGAAAGAGTTGAAAATCGAAGAATGTAATATACAAGATACTATGAAGTCATGATACATGAAATGCAAATGATGCTCTTATATATATTGGAGATGTGACCTCAACCGACATAAGTAAGACCAAACAGCTATTACTTGGAATCCTAATGAAATCGCCTCATTGGTAAAGAGCTGATATGCTTGCCAAGGGTAGACCATACTTCACCTTCCGAGACAACTCCCTCTTTTTATGAAGTAACCTTCCTTACGGGACAACTCCCTCTTCGGATAAGATTTTAACAAAATCACAAATCTAATCATTTCTTCTCCTTACGGGACAACTCCCTCTTCGGATCAGAAACCCATGCTAGGCACATAGTTCAAGGAAAAGGAGAGTGTCCTTGGGGATAGTCTTAACGCCCCCAATCCATCGGTACTAAGTTGTCATCCAACAAGAATAAATATATACACACACACACACATACATATATATATATACTTACTTTCCAACGATGTAAATCATTTCCGAAACCATTGTAATGCATTCTTAGGCTTAAGGCCAAAACATAATTTCATAATCTTTATACTCATGCATAGGAATAGCCCATTCTTATACAAAATGGTGCAAGCACCCAAAATGCTCAAAGAGCCAAAATCAAAGACATATATGTAATCACAACATTGTCGTAACCAACATTTTATCAAAATCATACCATAGAACATAATTGGGCTTAACCCATAACATAATTTCCATAATAACCCATGTACATGAATTCATATGCTATGAATAATGAGAGAATCGCATGGGTAATTATGATTCAATCTAAAATCAACAATATAATATGAAATTCAATTGAACACATAATGCAATCCACATTTAAATTCATAGTGTAATCACCCATGCATTTGGAAGTCTTAAAGGGGATATTCATACTTGAAATTCCATAGACTCCAAAGAAGATCCTCATGTAATAGTTTAAATCACATAAAAATCATCAAATAAGCACTACCCATGTATAATTAGAATTTTAGAATTCATAATCTTCAAATCCTCGAAATTAAAGTAACTACAAATCTATAAGATAGCTTAAAAAAAATTTTAAGCCTCCTTGATTGAAAGGAATTCAAGGATCAACTCACATACCTTAGAACTTGAGTTCCTTGGAATTAAGTTTGGGAAGAATGGAAGCTTGGAAGTGGGTCTTGGAATCCAAACTTGTTCTTGGGTTTCCTTGAAATCGAATTGGAGCTTAATGGAGGTTCTTGAGAGGATGTAGGAGTATGGTTGAGATGAGAATAGTGAGTTTTATCCTTTGGAAGATTTTTTAGGTCTTTTAGGAAGGTTAAGATAGCTTAGGAAGTCTAAAAAGGTCATTAGAATAATTAGCATTTACGAAAATGCCATTAGTGAATGGATCAAAAAATTGGCAAAGTTGTGCCCCACGGAAGGTCCCACGAGTGGCAGTCCACGGGTCGTGTGGAGTACCCATGACAAGGTACTTAGTCTAAAAATTTTAAGTTGGAAATCGATTGGAAAAACACGTCTCATCGCGACCAGGAAAGCCTCCACGGTTCTTGTGGAGCGTCATGGCCCGTGTGAAGGCTTGTGGCCACATACTTGGTGCTGGAAAATGTTGCCTAGGCTCCATACCAAGGACCACAGGTCGTGCACCATGCCAGGGGTTGTGGTGAGGGGCGTGGCACAACACTTAGCAAGAAAACTCCCCCAAATACCCACTATTCCTCTGTTGTACTCACCCCACGACCAGTCATATAGCTAGTGGAAAGCCATACAGCCTGTGCCACTCATCGTGCCCCATGCCTTAGGTCAAGAATGGCCTTTTCCAACTCAAGTCACCTCATACGGTCCGTACAAGGCACCACTGCCCGTATAGGTGCCCGTGGGGCTTTACTGCACGGGAGGGTCTCATGAAAATGGTCATAACTCCTTAATCCGACATTGGAATGAAGTGAAACCAAGTGCGCTGTGAAGCTAAGTCAAAGATATTTCATTTGAAATTTCGTGGGCAACAGTTCCAAATGTGCTAAGAGTTATGCTTGTTAAAAGTCGATTCTTCTATCGGTACTTGTGTCAAACTTAGCCAATGAAAATCCTTTTGAAATTGGCTTGTCGTAAGGGCTCATGATAACCTTAAATGACATATACAATCTTGAAAATTTTGGGTCCTTACAAAACACCAATAGGAAGGCGATATGATAGATATTTTGGCATATTGCTTAATTGGATAGGCGGAGCAAAAAGTCATCACCTAATGTTGCAGAAGATAAAGCCTTATAAATATGCATAGGAAAGTAGTCAACTGCACATTTAACATATTGTCTGACCACTGAACGACATTCCATAGATAAACTCTCACTTATTTGCATAAAGTATATAAGAATTTTAGGAAGGAAATTGTACATCATTTGTTCATACCATGTCAGAACTATTAGTCTATAGTAATAGTATGTAGAACTTTCCACTTAGAGTACAAGGGGAATTGGGGTTTGAAGCTTTTGGACATCAAATTAGAGAAGATTGGCTGGTGATAATCAACTAAACGGGGACTTGGTTCACTGTAGTGTAAAATGTTTAATTTTTCGAGGGACATTCCAGAATTTTCTCTACTTTTCCTAAACTTAACCCACAATTAATATAGATCATCTTTATACTAAAACGGGTTCCTAAACCCATTCTAAAGTCCCAAACATTAAAACTACGTGAAGACTTTGAGCGAAGAAGAGGAGAAAAAGCTAGGGTTCAAGAGGATTAAGGCTAATTTCTTGCAACATTGATTTTCTGTCTTCATTCTAGGTATGTAAAACTAACTTAAAGCATGAAATATTTCTTCCATGTTCTCCCCATTGATGGTAGCAAAAAGATTGTGAAAGTTTTGAGTCTGTATGCATGTTTCTTGAAGGTTTTCTTGTAATTATATTTAGATATATTATGTATTTTACATGCTTGATGATCATCATGAACTTTATTTACAAAATAAATATTTTTAAACAAGTTATTTCATAAATCCAAATATGTTTGATGAAAGAATTGGATGAATGACGCTAAGGGTTGAGTCTAGAGCCTTGACAATATGATTGTAGTTGTGATTATGATCGAGCATGATGATGATGTTGATTGAATCTTGATAGTCCCGAGAGTCTTCATAATTGAACTCAAATGATTGGTCCAAATTGACAGTCCTCTTAATAATAGGTCTAAACTCCTCTTGAAAGATGTGATGGGAACTGAATGGATGGTTGATAGAACGAAAGGCTTGATTGTGATAGAACTGATGAATTGATAAGAGTATTTCTGAGACTCATGATTAATTTGAATGAGGATTGATTGTCATATGAGCATTGGGTCTTGAGAACCAAATTGAGTGAGAGTAAGTCAAACTTGAACTCAATAACTATGTCCCCAAATGTAGGAAGTGATTGAATCTGTTAAACTCTGAATGCTTCCCTATTTTTATTATCTTGAAACATTAGGAATTGATTTGATTGATGAATCCATGATTGGTTTCGTTCTTCACCCCGGAAGGTATTGAACGTTTGTGGCAACATCAACAAGATTGTTGTACTATCACTGGATCATAAGCTGTTGTTGGATAAGAGAAACTCTCAATTAGATCTTGACAACACTTCAACAGGATTGGATTGGATCGGTTGGGTTGTTTACGATTGGTCATCGATCTAGTCTTTATTCCCTCTTTAGACTTATGACATTCTGATTGAGTGTTTTGAGATGATTGTATTCCACTTTATATCTATTTCATTCTTCCATTGTACATACTCATACATTCCTCAAACTAATGTCCATTTTGGGCGACATTACTAATGATGTAGATACAAGTATTAGAGATTATCAGCGGACCATGATTGAAGATCTATTGTAGTTAACCAAAACCATGATTGAAGATCTATTGTAGTTAACTAATTTGGTGAGTTCTCCCCTATACCTTCATCTAGATTGATTGTAATACTTTATTTCCTTTTGATTGAGTTAGCCATGGCATGTCATGGTACTATCTAGATTGTTTAGATAGAGACTTCAGAGACTAGAGTTGATTAGTTTGACTTGGATATTGTTTGGGTTAGTTCCTTTTAAACTCGCACCACTGATTTGATTTCACCATCTATAATTGAGATTGTCCACCTTTTTCCATCTTTAGTCTTTCACTGATATGCTAAACTATGATTGAATGAATGTGATGAGGCCAAGTGGTTCTCTTAGGACTAGCAATAGTGTCTAACTGCAAGCCACGTCTATAGTTCCCTCTGGGGGTGTGGCAATCCTCCCAGGGCGTGAAAAGGGAGTCTAGTCTTGATGCAGCATGGTCAAGTTATCATATATTTGTAAATCATTTTTGTCTCTTTTAGTATCGATAGCTCGACTTTTATTATTTTTGAGACTAGCCAGATATATTTTTTATTTTTGTTCCACTTTCTCGACCTGTATCTATTTTTTTTAGTAACTCTGTACTTATGACTTTCAGGTTTTGGAAGACATCATTTTGTTTTCTATATATTTTAGTTTTTCCTGCTTAATATATTCTATTGATCTCTATTTGTATTATTTTTGGTCTAGTTTCTCGCCTTAAACCCATTACTAGCAGATTACGGTTAGGAGTTGGCTTCCCTGCAAGTGGATTTTGGTAAGTGCCATTGTGACTCAAGAAATAGGGTCATAACACATTTACACTTCCACCCTTAAACTTATTTGCTTTTCATACCATGCCCATCATTGAATAACCTCTATTGTATAGATAATGGTTTATGAATTCTATATTTATTTTTAGGATTTCAAATCTCAACTTTGTGAATAAAAATTAAGAAAACATTGTGGATATTTTTTGAAAATGAATAAAAATTTGATGTAATAGAATTGTCAAAACACATAATTGGTCCAATAGAATTTTCAGAAGACATAATTGACTTGTTAAATAAAAATATTAACTTTGTCTTATATATCTGTCATGCTACATGAGGGTACCCTCGGTGTTATCGGCACTTAAAGAACCATTGCTGATTGTCCAAGAGAATCACCTGGCCTCATTATCATATCAACTCAAAAACAGAAGAAAATATTCGAATGAAAGACATCATACAGATAGATATAACTCTACTAAAATATAGTTTCCAATGAGTAAGTTTGAAAATCCAATACTCAACAAATCCTGCACTCAATGTCTATGAAGCCTCTACTCAACAATCTAGATAGTGTCATGACAGGCCATGGACACCCCAAATCAAAGAAATGAACTGCTCAGCAAAAATATGAGATAAAAGGGCTCCTCCGGGATGCAAGGCAGGCTCACCAACTCTATGAATGTACTAATCTATACCTCAACGGTGCGTAGACTGAAGTCCTCTATCACCTGTATTTGTATCATAAAATGATGAAGGTCCAAATGAATGTCAGTTCATGAGTATAATGATATGTAAAATAGTTCAAGAAAATATAGCCCAACTCACTAATCTCAACTCAATAACTCATGTTCATCTCAAATATATAAATGTAAGTTTAAAGTAAAACATGCTTTCAAGTTAGACTCGGTAGAAGTAGCCTCAGGTTTAAATTATCATGCTCAAATAGTATTTCCTTAGGAGTTTTTCTTAACCGACATCAATTCTCATCACTTTTAGTTTGGTGATGCACAACGAAGGCCACATCATTGCCACACCCATCCTAAACTTGCCACAATAAAGGATGATCAACTCTCTCATGATAAATGTCCATCTTTTGGGACAAGAGTCGTCAGAGAGTGCTATACAACTATCCTACACTAGCAAGATAGTTCTATGGGTTAGAGTGGTTATTTACTCACTCCTAGCTCGATTCTCTTCGATACTCCTCCCAAGACTAAAACATGCTCAATCATCAATCTTCTCAATCCTCAATGCTCAGTTAATAAACTCAAAATCTCAACCTGATCAGGTTATCTCATCTCAACTCAACTCAGTTACACATCAACTCTGTGAATCAATCAAGACAATCAAACTCGACTTAGACTTAAACAATCATTCAGACTCACTCAATTGGACTCATAATTCTACACAAGTGAGATTCATGATAGTATATGTTGCTAGATGCAATATGTTGTTCATGCTCGACAATGCTCAAGTAACTAAACTCATATAATCAATATCAAACTCAAACCTCAATTCAATCCATGCATAGTATCTATGAAGATCACTCAATTTAGGGTTTATGATGTGAAGAATTAAATATTTATGTAAATCTTTTATCAGTAGTTATGAAACATGATAATTATCTCATATACTACAGTAAGAACTCATAATACATTGTGAACCTCAATGGTTGAATGGTAGAAATTTCAAAACTCCACTCTTGTTCTAAATTTTGGCTGGAATAGGTAAAAACGTGCATGTGAAAGGATGTAGTTCGACACTTTATTTAGCCTTACATACTCAGAAACAAGGGAAACAATCAAACTCTGACAATCTTCATGTTGGAAACAAGAACCCTAGCTCTTCTCTCTCTTCTGGTGTTCTCAAGAAATCCCTAAGCATGAAGAATGATGAAATATACACTTGGGGTTCTGTTTTAGGACTTTAATTAAGTCTAAAACATCTTAGGGTTGGATAAAAAGAGAATAGGAATAAACAAAAATACCCCTGTTAAAAATCAGTGACAGGGTCTACGAGACCTCGTCTATAGGTCGTAGAACATGCTACGAGCCATAAATGACCTCTCTTAAATAAGGACCCCAGAAATTTGAGTACTGAAATTTTGCACGAAACCTCTTCTACAAGCTATAGAAACTTCTATGAGTTGTCTAATAACTCGTAACTCAAGTTTACTCATAATTTGATATTTGGACCTCCAATTGACAAACCCAATCTACGGGTTGTGGAATGCTTTACGGGCTATATGTTATCTCATAACTAGGCGTCAAACTTAGAAAATTTCACCAAGTCATCTGATGATTTACAAGACTTATTTACGGGCAGTACATCTCCCTACGAGCCATAGATGCCCTCATGGATTCTCTTTTCAACTGCTTTTCTCAATATTCTCTCAGCATCCTCTATGCATCTACTCCAGACTAGGTAGAAGGAATTAGGGGGTGTTATATTATTCCCCCTAAGGATCATTCGTTCTTGAATGAAGAGAAATCTAGATATTTAGGTCAAGGACCGAATCTGCCTATGGACTCTAACAATCAACCATCTCTCACCTCGGTCATGCAATAAATCAATCAAGGAACTCAATAAGTAAAACAATCAACCAGTCAACACATCACATCAATCCTCATTCGAACTCTAGAGCTCTATCGTCTATCATACTCAGATGAAAGGAGAACTCAAGGAATGAGAATTCAAGAATTTAGAGGGAAATCTTTACTACCAACTCTCTCATCACCAGAAGGCAAGAATAAATGAGTGTATTTGGCGTTCATATCCTTCTCCGCCTCCCAAGTACCTTTGTCTACAAATTGGTTCCTCTACAATACTTTGACCGATGAAATCTCTTTGGTTCTTAGCTTGAGAACCTGGTGATCAAGGATTTGGAAAGAAATCTCCTCATAACTTAGACTATCTTTTACTCAAATACCCTCAACAAGCACAACCAACTGTGGGTCTCCCAAACACTCCTTAAGCGTGGAATCATGAAAGACCAGGTGGATGGTCACTACATCTGATGGTAGCTCTAGCTTATATGCCACATTTTCTACTCTTATTATGATTTAATAAGTGCTAATGTACCTCATACTCAACTTTCCTTTCTTTCCGAGCCTTACTGCACCCTTCATGGGTGACACTTTCAAATACACCAAATCATTGACTTCAAACTCTAAGTCTCTTGTCCTGACATTAGTGCAGGATTTCTGTCGGCTCTGAGCAGTTCTCGACCTTTCTCGAATGAACTTTACTTTTTCCATAGCCTGGTTAACCAATCCTAGTCCAATCAGTTCTGCTTCACCTACCTTGAACCATCCAATCGATGACCTCACCTTCTCCCATAGAGTGCCTCATATGGGGTCATCTGAATGCTTGAAGGGAAACTGCTATTGTATGCAAACTTAATCGGGGGGAAGTGGTCATACAAACTTCCTTTGAATTCAATGGTACATGTTCTCAACATATCTTCCAAGGTCTAAATTGTATGCTTTGCCTGGCCATCTGTCTGAGGGTGAAAAGAAGTGCTAAGGTGCACCTTCATACCCAAGCCATTCTGAAACAATCTCTAAAACTGAGTAGTGAATCAGGCTCCCCTGTCAGAGATAATAGACAAGGGGACCCCATGCAGCCTAAAAACCTCCTCTATGTACAGCTGGGCATAGTCCTCCGTAGTGTCTGTCATTTTTACTACGAAGAAGTGAGTAGAACTAATCATTTAGTTGACTATTACCCAAATAGAATATGTTGTGTATGAGACCTTAGTAAACCTATAACGAAGTCCATATTGATCATTTCTCTCTACCACTCTATAATCTCAAAGTTCTGGGCTACTTCGCATGGCCTTTGGTGCTCAACTTTAATATGTTGGCAATTTAGACACTTGGAAACGAACTCAGCAATGTCTTTCTTCATTCCACTCCACTATAAGACTTCTCTTAAGTCATGGTACATCTTTGTCGATCCTAATTGAATGGAATATCTTGAATTATGGGCCACTGCCATGATCCGCTCTCGAACACCATCAGCATCTAAGACACACAACCTGACTTGATACCTCAATACTCCATTTCTCCCTTTGGCAAAA
The DNA here is from genome assembly GCA_026153255.1 of Solanum medicagineum. Lineage (NCBI taxonomy): Eukaryota > Viridiplantae > Streptophyta > Magnoliopsida > Solanales > Solanaceae > Solanum > Solanum medicagineum. The sequence continues at coordinate 878 of JAPFFP010100497.1, read as the reverse complement.
ACCATCACTTTCTGGTTTCGCACATCTGCCTTCAACTGTAATAGAATAGGATCCTAATATATTTTCTTCTTCACCTCCACTACTAAAGATGAGGAGATCCATTATGCACAAAGACTTCTCCTTCACCTGATTCATCTATTTGGACTCCCAATCATTCCAGTCTGTGAACCTCTTTAGCTATCTCTCTTTTCTCCTCCTCCACATGGGCAGTGCTTCCCATAGACAACCTGCTAAGAGCATCAACAACCACGTTTGCTTACTTGGATGTACAGGATGCTCATGTCTTAGTCTTTGAGTAATTCAAGCCATCTTCTCTACCTCAGATTAAGATCCTTGTTTGTGAAGACGTATTGCAGGCTCTTGTGTATGTGAATACATCAATATGTGGTCAATACGAATAGTGTCACCATAGTTTGAGAGCAAACAACACTGCTGCCTACTCCAAGTCATGAGTGGGATAATTCTTCTTATCACTTTAAGCAGTCTAGAAGCATAGGCAATAGCTTTCCCTCTCTTTATCAATATACATCCTAATTCCACTCTCAAAGTGTCACCGTAGATTAAAACTCCATCTGTTCCACCAAGCAAGGTCAACACGAGAGCAGTGGTTAACCTCGTCTTCTGCTCTTGGGAGCTCCTCTCACACTCTTCATACCTGTAACACCCCACACCTTACAATACTAGTACAATGCAAATGAAACATGGCATGCTTCGGACAAATTAACGCTAAAATTTAAAAGTGCTTGAATCTCGTTTTAATGGGCTATATGTGTGTCTAGCGCTTAAGAGGTTCGAGTGAGAAGATTAAGGCCTTAAATGAAATAAAAGAATTGAGGTGCTTGTAGGACTTAGAAGCTAGCAGGTGAGTCACCTACTTG
>JAPFFP010100477.1:0-19766 GCA_026153255.1 Solanum medicagineum | reverse complement strand
CATTTCATGCTGCAGGTGCAGGTGCTAGTAGATCTCCCCAGTAGAGTACAGGACTCTCAGCTGCTGTTACCAAGCTCTAGGTTGCTTCGGAGCTTTGTGTGTGTTTAGAGCTTATATGTTTGCATTATATAGTTAATTCAGACGGGGCTTGTCCTGAACATTTTCGGATATTTTCTATGGACTAAAGGCTTTGTAGACTATGAAAATTAAAGTATGGTCATGTCTCATACTTTAGTCACCGTGGTCCCAACGGCCTAGCTATATGCACCTCCTTTTAGCTTGTTATTACCGTTTATCTTCTTAGAAGCATGCCAAATATAGAAATTCCCTATAATATGTATACAAAGTGCATAGATATAGGATGGTTCTCTCGAGCCCTATTGGCAACGGGTGCCCGTCCACCCTAACGGGACTTTGGAGTGTGACACTCACTACGAGTCGTAGCCCAAGCTACGAGTCGTAGGGGATGACAGTAGTGATTAACAATTTCCAAAACCAAAATCTGAGAAATTAAAGTTAAGTTATACGAGCTTAAGGTACAGTCGTAGCCTTCATTACGACTCGTAGAAGGGGGCCTCATAGTGATTAATAGTGTTGATTGAAATTAGACCAAGAAATGCAAGGTGGATTACGAGAAGGCACTACGAGTCGTATACCAAACCACGACTCATAGAGGTGGATTGTAGCAGTGAAGTTCAAAATGCCAAGTACTGACAACGAAAGCCCGATTATAGCTCGTAAGTCACCCTACAAACTGTAACTACGAGTCGTAACAGCTGCCAATCTGAATTTTTGAATTATTTTAAGGACTATTTTACAAATAGTATAAATAGTATATGTTAGGAATTTTCGAAGAGAGAAGACTATTCCACAAATTTTTAGAGAGATTTTAGAGAGACAAGTTCTTAGAATATTATATGGTTTTAGACTAGGGTTTTAATTTGGAGACTCAACTTAGATATTTGGAATCATTTGTAAATCAATTTCATCATTCAAGCTTGTGATTATAAGAAGGGTTTCCTTGTTCTTCATTTTTCTTAGGTAATTTCTTAACTATGTGTGTTTCATTCATGTTTGTTTTCTTACCCAAGTCATGAGTAGCTAAACCCCCACAACTTGGGTGTTGTGGGAACCATGAGTAGCTAGCTTAATAACTCGAATTATTTGCACCTCTTGAGTTGGGTATTTGCATGTATTATCCATTTTCCTTCATATTGCTTGTTGTTTAATGGTGCCTAATATTAAACCCCGCCTAGTGTCATGATCCTGATCAAGGTAGTGATGAATAGGAAATTGAAATGGGTGATAGAATTCGATTGATGTGTTCTCGTCTAATCAACCAAACCTGACCAAGGAGAGGTTCACTGGGACAATAGACAACGGGTAGTTAATATGTTGCCACCAAGCATCATAGTAATATTCGACCTTCACCTTTGCCCAAAGGTTGGAAGAACCTAAGTTACTGTCCTACATGCAATGTCCTAATTTAGGTTGTGTTATCCAAGGTGTTTGAGTTAGTGAATCATGGGGAACACAATTTCCCAAGTTGCTCTCCAATTTGATTGTCCCTTCATTTTGTTATAGTTTTAGTTGCTTATAAATCATTTCAAATCCCTCTTCTTTTGATTGAGAATTGAGTTAATTGATGCTTGAAATGATTATTGGTGAATCAATGCGGCAAAACCCCATATTCCTTTGGGATTCGACCCTAACCTATGGTTAGGTTTTATATTTGACAACGAATGCTTTATCCTCAAAGTCAGATGTACTGTTTGAGCGTGATCAAAATTAATGGCGACATTGCCGGGGAATACGGCGAGATTTTGACTTGATTTCACTAATAGTTAATTCAAATGTTGATTGCTTAATTCTCTTGTATTTTACTCTTGTTTTGTTTTTGTTGTTTAGTTTCTTTTGCTGGGTATACTAGGTGTATGCCCAAGACAAGGAGCCAAGCCGAACCCTTAGCTCCAATTAATCTTGAGATCTATCATATTGCAAGGATAATGTCCCAAGAAAACATTGATATTGCGGTTGATGAAGCCATGGATCGATATGATGATGATGTGGGTAGAGAGGAGAATCCACCACCACGGAAAAATAGGCTACACCATAGGGATTTCAACGAGAATGCATATGGTTGGAATCAATATCAGTTGAACCCTATGGCCATGAATGTTACAGGTATAATGTTGCCACCACTACCAGTAGACACTAAGTTTACAGTGTCAAGTGGATTACTCCAAATACTTTAGAACCGTGGTTTGTTTGCAGGGTTACCTACTGAGGGTCCTCACAGTCATATTCATAATGTTGCATTTGTGTGTAAAAGTGTGATGGGTACACAAAATCTCTCTAAGAATGTTATTGGGTTACGAGTGTTCCCTTTATCTCTCACTGGAAATGCAGCAATATGGTTATCAGAACTCCCACAAAGTTCAATCACCAATTAGGCAGAACTACAAAGAGCCTTCTTAGAGCAATATTTTCCAAGGTCCAAAAATCTCAAACTAAAGGACCAGATCAATAACTTTTAACAATTTCTAGGTGATTCTATTAGTACAACGTGGGAGAGGTTCATCAAGTGTTTGAGAATGGTTCCAGACCATAAGATTGTGGATGACGCCTTAGTGAAAATTTTGTATCGAGCTCTTGATGAGAATAGTCAAGCATGTGTCGATAAAATCATGGGAGGCATGTTCCTAGACCAACCGTTCACAAAGATAGCGGAAAGGATGGAGCAAGTAGTGAAGACCAACAGATATGGGGCCAAAGGGAGAGAGCTACTACAAGAAGCTCTTGTGTGGTGAGTATTAGTTCGAATCAAGAAAATATCAATGATGAGATCATGCAACAACTTGCTCAACTCCAGATTAGTGTGGACTTAGTGGTGAAACAAACTCAAGAAAGTGTTCATGCGATAGTCCACCAACCTCCAAGAGCACCCATGTATGGTGAGTCATATTACCATGAAGATGCTTGCTTTGTTAGAGATTAAGCGGTGGTTTTTCAGAACAATGCCCATGGGTCATTCCAGACTATTGGCGTCAAGGTTCTGAAAATCAAGGTCAAAACTACAACCAAGGGTGCATATACAGATAACTGTGGTTATTTTGAGAGAGATAGGGTACCAGAAGTCGAGTGGGACCGAAGAGATAGGTATAGAAATGGTCCTTATGTGCCTCCTTATAATCACGAAGCTGGTTCTAGCAATTCAAGGATTGAGGAAATGCTTGATAAGTTGTTGCAGAGGGACGATTACTAAGATGAGAATTTGAAGGAAATGAAATCGAATATCTCAAGTATCAACCAAAAGATTGAGTCTCACTCGGTGGCAATCAAGCAATTGGAACAACAATTTAGTCAAGTGTCCCTCCAATTGAATCAACACCAAAAGGGCACTTTGCCGAGTAATACAGTCCAAAACCCGAAGAATGAGGGACATTGCATGGCAGTTGCAACTAGGGGAGGTAAAAGTATCATTGACTCTTCCATCCCGGCCAAAGTAGAAAAAGTGCATAAGAAAGAAAGCATGAGGAAGGGTGTGGCCAAGAGAGATAATGATGTGAATAATGGGGTAGTTGAAAAGGGTGAGATACCAAGGAAGTATAAGACCTTCCCGAGACCTCCTCCTTCTTTTCCTCAAAGAATCAAGAAAAGGGAGGAGGAGAGCAAACTCGAGCATGTCCTAACAATACTCAAGAAACTAGTGATGAACATCCCTTTGATTGAAGCCTTAGAGAAGATGCCGGGTTACACAAGGTACATGAAAGATTTAGTCACAAAAAAGCGAACAGTGAGTCAAGCTCTCTCACATGATCTTCAACATTGTAGTGCCATCACTACCAAGTCATTGGTCCAAAAGCGTGAAACTCCAAGTACTTTCACTATACCATGCACTATTAGGGAGGTAGAATTTGCTAAAGCACTTTGTGATTTGGGTTTTAGAATCAACTTGATGTCGCTTACTGATGAAACAATTTAGTAGTAGTCAATCTATTTCGTGAGGAATCAATTTATTTCCGTGTCATATCCTCAAGGATTGGATCAAAGGAAATATTCTATTAAAACTAGTTAGACAAAGTTTACTAGTTGGTATCAGAAGTCCCCTAAATTTGAATATGTATGGGATATTTGAACAAGTATTATAACAATTATAAAAATAAGGATTATGAATTGAACTCAGGTCATAAATAATTTCAGACTAATTTTACTATTCAGTCTATTTAATTAATTTATTTTATTAAACTAGTAATCATTCAGTCAAGATTGATTTACTAAATTAATCCTATCCCTAGGTTTAATAGCATGCATCAATGTAGTTGCCTTAAAACTATTATTTATATTATTAAATACAAATTATAGTCTTCCAATAATTAAAAAAAATTGACCAAATTCATTAATTTATTTTTTTGTACAATTGAAAGCAACTAGTATAAAATAAATAATTAAATAGACTCGAATAATAATATTATCCTGCATATTTATGACCCTACATCAATTCATAATCCTAATAAATTAAGTAAACATGATAACCATTAAACTAGAATATAATATAAAATAATATTTAGACATGGTAACAATTTTATTATAAAATAAAATTAACCACAAAAACTTACAATAATATCAAAAGATTACACTGTGTGAACTTGAATGGTCCACAAAATCAACTCCTCAAAAATCTTCACTTAATACAACCAAAGAAGGCTTTCTAAAGAAGAATAAATAAGAAGAATATTGGATTTTTTGATATGGTACAAAACAATCCGGACTGCCTATATATAGGCACGGAGGACGGGCGTCCTTCCGCGAAGGATGGTCGTGCTTCGTGGAAGGCCGATCGTCCTTCAGCGAAGGCCGGTCATCCTTCACTGAAGGACGGTCGTCCTTCACAAACTTTTTCTCTTTTCCAGAGTTTCTACACTTTTTTGAGATTTCGCTTTTGCATTTTGACTATTTTCTTCGTTTTGAGCAATTTTCTTCTTCATCAGCTTCTAATTTTTCTTCGAGTTTCATGACATGATTTACTGGCACTCTTTTTTGCTTTATTTTTACTTCATTTTGCTTTAGTTCCTGTATTATCACCTGAATAAACCTTGTTTATACAATTCACACGATTTTGAAAATATTTTTGAACAAAAGAATTAATATGCCCTAAATTATTTAATTATTTTTAACAAAAACGCTTTAGATATGAGGCCCAAAATAAGCACGAAACGAGCTTATCAAATTCCTCACACTTAAGCGTTGCTTGCCCTCAAGCAACAAATTGTTTATTCACAAAGATTAGGATAACAAAAGATTTACATAAAGTATATTGAACTATACATTTAAAAGAGTAGATACATGAATTTAGCAATCAACTTTGATTTCTAAATTACTACCTCTTGTTTTTCTTGAAAAAGTATGAAACTTAGTTTTGCTAGACAAAAATATTTGCACTAATTCTATCCATCAATCATTTTACCCAATTCCGAGGAAGAAAATTAGCAATCAACTCTTTCAATTCTCAAAGTGGTGAGTTCAAGTAAAATTTAATAACTTAGCTGGAAGGTTGTTTTAAGAAAAGAAAATTTCAGAATGTAGGAGTTATTTGTTAACACATCTTTGTCTTGTTGGCACAAGAATAATGTACTTTTCTAGAAAAATTGTCTAGCCTCATCAAATGACATAGAACCAATTGCTTTTTGGCTAGACAATACATATTTTCTTTTCAACAAGTAATAAGTCTCATCAAATGACATACAATCAAATGCTTTTTGACTTATTATTCCATTCTAAACTTAATCTCGACAAGGTGTGTTTCTTTTATCTGACTTGATTTAAAAACCCCTATTGTTTTAAAAAGATCTTTTTCATGAACAAAGAATGCTCATATTTTAAAAATAGAGGAGCACTCTAAAAATAATTTCAACAAAGTGTTAAAAATTAATTAAACTCCTCAATTTTTTTTTAAAAAAAATTAAGAGTTGATTTTGCCAACTTTATTTTCCGAACTTTCAGTTCTGACCGAAATTAACAAAAATATGTACAAATATATGGTTTGGCAGAAGAAAGTTACAAACTAATTTTTTTTAAGAGGTATGTAATTTTTAAAATAAAAGTGATGACTATGCTCATATAGCTAATCTAATCGGTATAGATTAAAATACTCCTAACGAGCGTTTTTATCAGAAACTCTATCCTCCTCACACTTAGAGTGAACCACGCCCTTGTGGATCAAAGTGTTTGAAAAATAGAGTTTCTGAATAAAACACTTATATGCAAATAGTAATATATCCTCACACTTAGGAATAAGCATATGCAATAAAAATCTAATAAAATAAAACAAGGCATATAACATCATATGAAAAAATAGGGGAAAAGGGCATAGAGCTCAGAAACTTCCCCAATAAGTATCCACAAAGTCTATCTAGAAAAACCTGTCTCAAATAGCAAAACATCAATAGTGCAAAATAAGGAGAAATCATACTAGGTAGGAGGGTTGGAACTGCCGCTGGGTGGACGTCTGTCCGGGAACTGAGCAAAGTACATCTCTTCTACCCATGAGTACATCTGGTCAAACCTGACATCCTGTTCTCTCTGGCGCTCCTCCTCCATTGTGGTCCAAGCCTGCCAGCGAGCATCCTATGCGTGGTCCACTATGCCCATCAAGCATCCTGTGCCTCCTGTAATGTTTTGAAATGATAAATTCCCACTATCATGCTCTGTAGTGTAACTGTCGGCGTGGAGCTTGAGCTGATATGACGAAGCCTCAGAAGAAGGGGGATATGCATGTGACTGTAGCTGAGGCCGAGTAGGCTCCGAGTGTGGCTGCTCGTATGCTGGAGGATCATGCATCTCCTCCTCTATCTCTGACTCAGACTCGGGTACTGGACGAATAAAATGCATATTTTGAAGGTTCATCGGTGCAAAGCGGACCCTACTATCATTCAGAGACTGCATGTCAACAATCAGATGTGCTGGTATGAGAGACTGGGCTAACAGCTTCACCAATGGATCGGCCTGGATGGTGAGTTTGTTCTTCGACCCCTGGGAGGCGAAGAATTGTGCGATAAATATGGCTAGATTTACCTCCCTATGCTCCACCAAACTCCAGAAGGAGAAGATATCATACTTACTTACTCGGTTCTCCCCCTGCGGGCATCCGAAGTAAGACATACTCAGAACATAACTCAATACTCTCTAACCTAGCTCTCGCCAATATAAGGATGTGGAGTCCTTATACCTAAAGCCTCGAGTGTCAGTGGAGTAGGTGCACCAAAATCTATCATAATCAAAAGAGGTTTCCAACTCCCTCACAAGCTGATTAAGAGCTACAGATCGTGTAAAGTCCTCCGTATATAGTCCTATGCAATAACCCAACTCCCTCACCAACAGTGTGTGCTCCTCCCCTCTGAATGTAAAAACCATGCAAGTTTCAGGCCCAATGCAACTCGCCTTCAACTCTAGACGCTGGTCGTTCCAAAATTGAAGGGAGCACAGAAACTCCATCGTCAATCCTGGACTCGTGGGACCCTCAAAAAGTAGTAATCTCCTCCAACTAGACTCACCTAATAGAGCATGAAAGCTCTCCCACAGTCCGTATAACTCTAAGGCCTCAACATCAAGAACTATAGGAGAGGCCACCTCTCTCTGATATCCCCACTCTCTAAATCGCTTACGGGCCTCATCCCCGCTAAAAGAAATCTGCCGACCTAAGTATGTGTAGTGGGCTGGGTTTCCAGGAAACCCAGATCGTCGATGAGCCATCTGCAAAAATAGCCAATGATAAGAAACAAACTCTAATTCTTTTTTCACACTCCTTCCTAAATCACCTTAATATATCATATTAACGGGTTACCTCCCATTCAGTGCTTCTTCAACGTCACTAGCTTGACACCACAATGTTTCATTTCAAAAACCTCCCAATCTTGGAGGTACATCGAGGATCTTTCTTGGGGCACTCCTCCCCCTTCAAACTTTTCAATCTATGACCATTAACCTTAAACTTCTCACCCTTTCCTTATAGTTCAATAGTCCAAAATGGATAAATCTTTATTACTTCAAATGGACCAGACCATCTTATTTTAAGTTTCCGGGAAACAATCTCAATCGCGAATTGTATAAGAGCACTAGGTCCTACTCTTTGAACTCCTTAGATTTCTTGATCTATACGTCATGATATTTCTTCATGCTCTCCTTGTACAGATGATTATTATGAAAGGCTAAGGTCCTCCATTCATCCAATTCACTGAGTTGATAGAATCTCTCCTTTCCAGCACTTTCCAAATCTAGGCATACCTTTTGCAATGCCCATAATGCGTTATGTTCAATCTCGACAGGTAAATGGCAAGACTTCCAGTAAATGAGATGGAAGGGTATAGATCCTATAGGGGTTTTTTATGCTGTACGGAAGGCCCATAATGCGTCATCCAACTTCATACTTCAATCCTTCTGTGTTTTAGCAACTGTCGTTTCCAAAATGCCCTTAATATCTCTATTAGCATTTTCCACTTGGCCTTGTGTTTGAGGGTGGTAAGCAACACCTCCCTTGTGATGAATGCCATATCTCTTTAAAGTTCTGGCAAATGGGTCATTCCAAAAATACGTCCCCTATTTGCTTATAAGTACCTGAGGTACTCCAAAACTCGTAAACACTTTTTTCAAAAATCGTACCACTTTGCAACTGTCATTTTTCGGATATGCCTGTGCTTCGACCCATTTCGAGACATAAATCAGTTGCCACTAAAATGTACTTATTACTATATAAACTGGGAAAGGGACCTATGAACTCAATACCCCACATCAAATACTTCACAAGGAAGTATATAATGCAGTGGCATTTCATCGTGTTTGGTAATGTTTCCCGTTTGCTGGCATGCCACACATTTATACACAAATGTGTGGGCATCTCAAAAAATGGTCGGCCAGTAGAATCCACAGTCCAATACCTTTTTACCAGTCCTAATGCCTGAAAAATGGCCTCCAGCTTGCCCAGCATGACAGTGTTCCGGGATTTTCCATCCTTCCTTATTGTCAACACATCTTCTAACCAGTTGATCTGCATAAACTCGGAACAAGTCCGGGTCATCCCAAAAATAATGGACAGCTTTCCTTTTGAGTTTCTTTTTGAGATAGGAATACAACATAGTAGGATCGATACTGCCAGCTAGAAAGTTGGAGATATTAACATACCAAGGCGTCTTACCTTGAACCTATAAAACCTTCTCAAAAGGGAATTCTTCATCTACATTGCATCTCCCAAATTGTTCAGCCATCTCCGATTCCAGTCGAGAGAGGTGGTCAGCTGCTTGGTTGGATGCACCTCTCTGATCTCTTATTTGAAGTTTAAATTCTTGCAAAACTAAAACCCAATGTAATAATCTAGACTTTGCATCATTTTTCTGAAGTAAATATCTTAATACCGAATGATCGATGTAGACAATTACTTCTGATAAAATGATATAAGGCCTAAATTTTTCCAAGGCATAAACAGTTGCTAGAAATTCCTTCTCTGTGGTCGTGCAATTCAGTTGTGGTCCTGATAATGTCTTACTAGCATAGCAGATTAAGGGAAAATATTTTCCTTCTTTTTGTCCCAATATTGCCCTTACTACCAAATCGCTAGTATCACACATGATTTCAAAAGGTTTTGACCAATCAGGAGCCCCCCGAACCAGTGTAGTAACCAACTTTTCCTTCAAAGTGATGAAAGCATCCATTCATTCCTTCTCAAAGTTGAATTCTGTCCCCTTTTCCAAGAGATGGGTCAAGGGTTTGGCAATTTTTGAGAAATCCCTTATAAACCTCAAGTAGAAACTAGCGTGGCCCAAGAAGCTTCGAATGACTTTTACGAAAGTTGGTGTGGGAAGTCTTTCGATTTCCTCAATCTTAGCTTTATCCACTTCGACACCTTTTCTAGAAACTTTATTCCGTAACATAATTCCCTCTTTGACCAAAAAGTGGCCTTTTTCCCAACTTAACGACAACCGAGTCTCCTCACACCGCTCTAACAATTTTCCAAATTGTTGAGACATTCTTCAAATGACTCTCCCGTAATAAAGAAAAGTCATCCATGAAGACCTCCATGAAATCCCCAATAAATTTCTCAAATATGGAAATCATACATCTCATGAAGGTGGCGGGGGCATTGCACAACTCAAATGACATCCGCCGAAAGGCAAATGTTCCAAATGGACATGTAAAAGTGGTCTTTTCTTGATCCTCAAGGTTAACATAAATTTGAAAATATCCTCTTAGAAAATAGTAGTAAGCATGCCCCACTAATTTCTCAATCAATTGATCAATGAAGGGAAGTGGAAAGTGATCCTTTCGGGTAACAGTATTCAACTTTCGATAATCAATTACCATTCTCCACCCGGTCATCGTGCGACTAGGCACAAGTTCTTCTTTCTCATTTTTCACCACGGTCATCCCTCTTTTCTTTGGGACAACATTAATAGGAGATACCCATTGACTGTCAGATATCAGATAGATGATACTCGCATCTAACAATCGAATCACCTCCTTTTGCACTACTTTCATCAACTTTGGATTTAGTCTCTGTTATGCTTGAAAAACAGGCTTGAACCCTTGTTCAATTGCAATTTTATGGGTACAGAAAGCTGGGCTTATTCCTTGAATATCCTCCAATTACCAAGAAAATGCTTGTTTATGTCGCACAAGAACTGATAATAGTTCGATTTTCTGTTCCACAGTCAAATCTGATGCAATTACAATAGGGCATTGCCTCTTTTCATCCAAAAATGCATACTCCAGATGGTTAGGAAGTGGCTTCAATTCTAGAGAATCCGATCCCTCAGGCTTAGCATTTTCACTTTCTTTCTCTAGAACTTCCTTACACTTATCTCCTTCTGCCCTCAAAATTGTATCCAGCCCAAAAAGTGTCTTAACAGACCCTTTGTCTCATATGATCTTTATCGAATGGCAAAACTTTGTGGGGTCTGGAGATTTATCCATTATATCGGTGAGCTTGAAGGTGCATTAATTCTCTCCAACCTTAAATGTTATTTCACCATCATGAACATTAATCAATACCCTAGCAGTTGCTAGAAATGGACGCCCTAAAATTAAGGGCATTTCTGAATCTTCCTTCATATCCAAGATTATGAAGTCTGCAGGAAATTTGAATTTGTCAACCTTTACATGTATATCTTCAATTATACCCCGAGGATAACGAATAAAACTATTCGCTAGTTGAATACACATTCGGGTTTGTTTTAATTTCACAATTCCTAATCCCTCCATAATCGAGGTTGGCATTAAATTAATGCCTGTGCCCAAATATGCAATGCTTGTTTGAAGTAAATGTCCTCAATAGAACAGGGAATGGTGAACCTCCCTGGATCTTGGCATTTCTCAGGCAACTGCTGGAGCATAAATGTAGAACAGTTTGCATTTAGATTCACAACTGGAACATCCTCCCAATCCCTCTTATGAGTAACCAAATCCTTTAAGAACTTAGCATATTTTGGCATTTATGTCAAAACATCCGTGAGGGGTAATTTAACTTCCACTTGGCCCATGATTTCAAGAAATTTTTGGAAGGCCTTTGCATCATCATTTTTCTTCACCCTCGAAGGAAAAGGAATGGTTACTTTCTCTGTGGCGGGATTTTTTACCGGATTGATGGTCCGAGGATGTTTCCTTCTCATTTTTCTCTTGTTTTATTTCCCCTTCTTCTTTTGTAACCGGCTCAACCCTACTTGTCTACAGGGTTCGTTTCATACTTTGTTCTGGGCCTTGAACCTTTTTCCCACTCCTCAGTGTAATAGCACTAATGTGTTCACAAGGATTAGGTTCAGTTTTGGCGGGCAGACTTCCTGGTTGACGAACCGACAGTTGTTCCATCATTTTTTGAAGAAGCTCTTCATTAGTTTTCTGACTTCTTTCCAAGGCTTCCTCCAATCTCTGAATTCTCTGATCATTTTTCTGATTTCTCTCTTCCATCATTCTTTTTAGTTCAGCAGTTGGGTCTTCTATTTTCCTTTGATTTGAGGGAACATAAACTTGGTTACTCCCCCCTGCATTAAAATTTGACCCCCGTTGATTATTCCATCCTCCCTAATTATTCTACCCTCCTTGTTTGAAATTATTATTGCGTTGAATTATTTCTTGGAGGATCATTGCGCCAATGGCCTTGTTGACTATTGGTTGCCCATGGTCCCTCCCTTTTTTTTTGCATATTGTGCCAGATTTACTTCTCTTGGGATGGGAGAAATTGGTTCCTCAAAATACGGGCAATAAGAAGTCAAATGATTTCCAAAATATGATTCATATGACAAGATAAGCTCAAATTGTTGAGAACTTGAACCACCTTGATGATATGTTTCAGCTTGAGCCACTGGTTCGCTATGACGGTTACTATTAGGATGATGTTTGACAGGTCCAAGTTGTTCTTGAATAGTTCTTCTCACCAAGCTTTCCATACTTGCTTTCAACACTGTCAATTGGTTTACTTCATATAGACCAACTTTAGATGGCATAGCTCTTTTATCATACCAATATGTTTCATTGCAAATGAGCTTCTCAACTAATTCCACACTTTTTTCTGATGTCATGTCAAAGAAAAAAATCGACCTTTGAAGAATGATCAAGCTCTTTCTTTGATGGCACCAGTAGTCCTTGGTAGAAATGGAACATCATACTAGCAGGGTCTATGAGTGCAGGTGGACATTTGATTTTCAGATCCTCGAATTTTTCCCAAGCCTCGCTCAATGACTCCGATGAAGCTTGCCGGAAATTTTGAATTGAACTTTTGATTTTGGCGAAGGCAAAAGGCGGGAAATATTCATGCATAAAGACTTGATGATGATCATCCCCAAGTAGTAAAATGCCCACTTGGGAATGTATTAAGCCATCGTGCCGCCTTATCACGTAATGAAAAAAGGAAATAATGATAACTTAATACGGTCGGAAGACACTCTATTTGTCCTAAATGTTTGGCAGGTTCGTGAAAACCAAAGCATGTGAGCCCGAGGATCTTCATTCTTCTACCCCCCAAATTGATTGTTCGAGACCATCTGAATCACGATAGGTTTGATTTCGAACTCATGTGCATCAATATTGATGAGCCCTATAGGATTCTCTTCTGTAAATGTTGAGTTCATAGCTTGAATTACTGTCCTACACTGCCTATCAGCCATTGGTACCCTACCAGCATGTTGTTCTATTTCTTCTCAAAATACTATAGTTTAATTTCTTCCTCACCTTTCTCAGAACCCTCCTTTGGTGAATTTTTAGGACTCATAGGAGCTAAGGAATCTTCTAAATATAAGGGATTTTCAAGGTTTCTAGATTGTTGAGAAGAAGTACTCGTGCTTTTGGAGCGAGTAAGCATGTAATACTTACAAAAAGAATTAAAACAAAGTAAATGCTAGGAAATTGATCTAACCAATTTTCTTCCAGGCTAACTAGAAATTTTAACAGAATTTTTCTACGTCAATCCCCGGCAACAGTGCCATTTGACGAAACAATATAGTGGTAATCAACCTATTCCGTGAGAAATTGATTTATTCCTGTGTCTTATTCTCAAAGATTAGCTTAAAGAAAATATTCTATTACTAGTTAGACAAAGTTTGCTAGTTGGTATCGGAAGTCCCCTAAATTTGAACATGTATGGGATATTTGAACAAGTATTACAACAATTATAAAAATAAGGATTATGAATTGAACTCAGGTCGTAAATAATTTTAGACTAATTTTACTATGCAGTCTATTTAATTAATTTATTATATTAAACTAGTAATCATCCCGTCAAGATTGATTTACTAAATTAATCCTATTCCTAGGTTTAATAGAATGCATCAATGTAGTTGCCTTAAAACTATTATTGATATTATTAAATAAAAATTGTAGTCTTCCAATAATTAATTAACAAATTGGCTAAATTCATTAATTTATTTTTTCCTACAATTGAAAACAACTATTATAAAATAAATAATTAAATAGACTCGAATAATAATATTATCCTACATATTTATGACCCTATATCAATTCATAATCCTAAATAAATTAAGAAAACATGATAACCATTAAACTAGAATATAACATAAAATAATATTTAGACATGGTAACAATTTTATTATAAAATAAAATTAACCACAAAAATTTACAATAATTATCAAAAAATTACGCTGTGTGAACTTGAATGGTCCACAAAATCAACTCCTCAAAGATCTTGACTTAATACAACCAAAGAAGGCTTTTTAAAGAAGAATAAAACAAGAAGAATGTTGAATTTTTTGATATGGTACAAAACAATCCGGACTGCCTATATATAGACACGGAGGACGGGCATCCTTCAGCGAAGGACGGGCGTCCTTCCGCGAAGGATGGGCGTCCTTCCGCAAAGGACGGGCGTCCTTCCGCGAAGGACGGTCGTCCTTCGTGGAAGGACGGCGATCGTCCTTCACTGACTTTTTCGCTTTTTCAGATTTTCTTCACATTTTTTGAGATTTCCTTTTTGTCTTTTTTGACTATTTTCTTCGTTTTGAGCAATTTGCTTCTTCATCAGCTTCTAATTTTTCTCCGAGCTTCATGACACGATTTACCGGCACTCCTTTTTGCTTTATTTTGACTTTATTTTGCTTTAATTCCTATGTTATTCTCTGAATAAACCTTGTCTATACAATTAATATGATTTTGAAAATATTTTTGAACAAGAATTAATATGCCCTGAATTATTTAGTTATTTTTAACAAAAACGCTTGAAATATGAGTCCCAAAATAAGCACATAATGAGCTTATCACTTGCCATCTTCAAGAATCTCGGCTTGGGAACTCCTACTCCTACAAAAATGCAGTTACTAATGGCAGACAAAATAGTCAAAAAACCCATGGGAGTGCTTTATGATGTATTGGTAAAGGTAGAAAAATTTATATTTCCCGCAGATTTTCTTGTACTTGATTGTGAGGTTGATTTTGCAGTTCGTGTTATTTTGGGGAGACCCTTCTTAGCTACAGGGTGCACTCTAGTTGATATGGAGAAAGGACTACTCACATTCAGAGCTGGGGAAGAAGAGATCGTATTTCATGTTTGTCCACGAGAAAGGAAGAACTATAATCTAAGGGTGGTTTTGGTGATTGAAACTGTTGATGATGATGATAAGTTAGAAGTGCCTGTTGAGCTATGACTAGGAGTTGACACTTTGGAGGCAGTCATGATGAATTCTGATGGTGATGGTATTCCAGATTTTGAGGAGACAGTAAATGCTCTTGAGTTGTCATTCGGCCCTAGACATCAGACAAAGTTGGAGCTAGACTTGAAGAATCGGGAGACACCACCTACAAAACCTTCTATAGAGATGCCACCGGTGTTGAAATTGAAAGCACTTCCATTGCATTTAAAGTATGCATTCTTAGGAGAGAATAGGACATTACTAGTCATCATAGTCGCAGACTTGAATGAGGGGCAAGCAGATGCCCGTGTGATAGTACTCAAGTAGTTTAAAAGGCCTATTGGGTGGACTATTACAGATATCATTGGTATTCCTCCGGGGATATGCACTCACAAAATCAAGTTAGTTAAAGACTACAAGCCCAATATTGAGCATAAAAGGCATCTGAACCCTCCTATGCAAGAGGTGGTCCGCAAGGATATCATCAAGTGGTAAAATTGCCGACAGTTAATAGGTAAGTCCAGTACAGTGTGTTCCAAAAATAGAGGGCTTCGCAATGGTGCCCAATGCTAAAAACGAATTGATTGCTATGAGGTCGGTCACTAGATGGAGGGTATGTATGGACTACAGAAAGCTCAATGCCTCAACAGAGAAGTATCACTTCCCTATGCCATTCATGGATCAGATGCCCAATAGACTTGCAGAAAAAAGGATGGTATTGTTTCCTTGATGGATATTCTGGTTATAATCTAATCATCATTGCTCCAGAAGATCAGGAGAAAACCATTTTCACATGCCCATATAGTACATTCTCATTTAAAAGGATACCATTCGGATTGTGTAATGCCTCGGCCACATTTCAAAGGTGCATGATTTCTATTTTCTCGAATATGATGGAAAGCACTATTGAGGTATTCATGGATGATTTCAGTATGGTTGGTCATTCATTTGAGGATTGCTTGGCAAACTTGCATGATATTTTGCAAAGATGTGTGGAAAGTCCCTTGGTACTAAATTGGGAGAAATATCATTTTATGGTTAAGGAAGGTATTGTGTTGGGCCATAGAATCTCGAGTAAAGGCATTGAGGTCGACAGAGCTAAGATTGAGGTAATTGAGATGCTCCCACCACCCATTTCAATAAAGGGTGTAAGAAGTTTCTTAGGGTATGCAGGGCTTTTCAGATGGTTCATAAAAGACTTCTCCAAAATCTCACACCCATTATCTAAATTATTGGATAAGGATGCCAAGTTTGTGTTCGATGATACTTGCATGCAAGCCTTTGAAGAATTGAAAAAGGGGTTGACCTTATCACCAAATATTGTAGCTCCTAATTGGTTCAAGCCATTTGAAATAATGTGTGATACTAGCGGGGTTGCATTAGGTGTGATTTTGGGACAACGTAAAGAGAAAGTCATACATCCCATATACTATGCCAGCAAAGCCCTAAACACAACTCAGAAGAATTACACCATCACAAAACAAGAGTTGCTTACATTGGTCTTCGCATTCGAAAAGTTTCAGTCGTACTTATTGGGAGCCAAAGTGATAGTGCACACGGACCACTCAACATTTGAAATATTTGATATCTAATAAGGATGCAAAGCTAAGATTGATAAGATGGGTACTTCTGTTACAAGAGTTCAACTTAAATGTTATTGACAGAAAAGGGTCAGAAAACTAAGTTGTCGATCACCTATCTAGATTACAGGATGGGGCAATAATACAGTTTGATGATGGTCTTGAGATTAATGACTCTTCCCTGACAAAAGAGTGTTGGTGGCATCACATGATCTTATACCTTGGTTCACAGATTATACAAATTATCTGGTGAGTGACATCGTATCTCCTAACTTGAACACGCATCAAAGACGAAAATTTATGCATGATGTGAGGAAATTCGTCTAGGATTATCCATAATTATTATGTGTGTGTGTTGATGGAATTATCTGTCATTGTGTCCTTGAGTTAAAAATGATGAGCATACTTGAAGCTTGTCACTCATCACTTGTTAGTGGGCACCATAGTGGGATTTGAACAACCCATAAAATTTTGCAATGTGGATATTATTGGCCCATAATCCACCAAGATGCTTATGATTATGCCATAGCTTGTGATAGATACCAAAGAGAAGGTGGAATCACTTGCAAACATAAGCTCCCTCTAAATCTTATTTCGGTAATCGAGTTGTTGATATTTGGGGAATAGATTTCATGGGACCATTAATTGGCTCGCACGGGAACAAGTACATCTAAGTGGCTATGGATAATGTCTCCAAGTGGGTGGAGGCTGTGGCTCTACCCAACAACGAAGGTATAAGTGTCACAATATTTCTCAAAAAGAACATCTTCTCTAGATTTGGAACTCCTTGGGCCATCCTTAGTGATGGTGGTTCTCACTTTTACAATAGGCTCTTTAAAGCACTCCTTTAAAAGTATAGGGTAAAGCACCAGGTGGCAACACCCTATCATCCTCAAACAAGTGGACAGGTGAAGGTATCTAACAGGGAAATCAAGCAGATTTTAGCGAAAATTATTAATGAAAATCGAATAGATTGGTCAAGGAAGCTTGATGATGCATTATGGGCATACCAGAGTACATTCAAAACTCCTATTGGCATGTCTCCCTACCAACTTGTCTTTGGGAAGCATGTCCTCTGCTAGTAGAGCTTGAACATAACGCAATGTGGGCCTTAAAGAAGTTGAATCTTGAGTGCTATGATATCGCACAATCTCGATTGAACCAAATTAATGACTTGATGAATTTCGGTTAAGGGCATATGAGAGCTCGGCAGTGTATAAGCAACGAATGAAATTTCAACACGATTGTCACATTGAATGTCATCAGTTTGCACCGGGGGACTTGGCGTTGCTCTGTAATTCCAGGTTGAAGTTATTCCCTGGAAAGCTCAAATCTAGATGGATAGGGCCGTTCCGAATAGCGCGTGTCTTTAGTCATGGTGCCATTGGAGAAACGAGATGGAGGAACTTTAAGAGTAAATGGTCAAAGAGTCAAACTTTACATGGGAGACACGAAGGAGATCAAGACAGTGGAAGAATGGGACCCTGAAGAGATATAAGGAAGCACACTATCTATGTTGTGCCATGACAATAAACCAAGAGCTGCTTGGGAGGCAACCCAAGGTATGACCCCATGTTCTTATTTTGTTTTTGCCTTGTACATTTAAGGACAAAGTTGAGGGTGTTGATGTGCTATCAAAATACAACACATTTGATACCTAAAACAAGAAATTTTGTATGTTCTCAAAGCGACTTTTTATGATTTTTATGTGTTTTGTGTTTATTTTTGCAAAAAATACAAGTTGGCCTGATTTTGGGAAAAAGTAGCAGATTTTATTGAATTTGAGGATCTACGAGACCCACTATGAGTTGTAGCCCAATCTACGAGTCGTAGGGGATGATCGTAGCGACTAATAGTTTTCAAAATCAAAATCTGAGAAATAGAAGTTCAGTCATACGAGCTCAAGGTGCGGGCCATAGCCCTCATTACGACTCGTAGAAGGGAGCCTCATAGTGATTAATAGTGTTGATTGAAATTGGATCAAGAAATGCAAGGATGGATTACGAGAAAGCACTACAAGTCGTATACCATACTACATCTCGTAGAGGTGGATCATAGCAATGAAGTACAAAATGCCAAGTGTTAACAATGAAAGCCTGATTACGGCTCGTAGATCATCCTACGAATCGTAACTATGAGTCATAACAGCTGCTGGTCTAAATTTTTAAATTATTTTAAGGACCATTTTGTAAATAGTATATGTTAGGGTGTTTAGAAGAGAGAAGACTATTCCACGAATTTTTAGAAAATTTTAGAGAGAGAAGTTCTTAGAATATTGTAAGGTTTTAGACTAGGGTTTTAATTTGGAGACTCAACTTGGAGATTTGGAATCACTTATAAATCAATTTCATCATTCAAGCTTGGGATTCTAAGAAGGGTTTCCTTGTTCTTCATTTTCCTTGGGTAACTTCTCAACTATGTATGTTTCATTCATTGTTTGTTTTCTTACCCAAGTCATGAGTAGCTAAACCCCCACAACTTTGGTGTGGGAACCATGAGTAGCTAACTTAATAATCCGGATTATTTGCACCTCTTGAGTTGGGTGTTTACATGTATTATCCATTTTCCTTCATGTTGCTTGTTGTTTGATGGTGGCCAACATTAAACCCCCCCTAGAAAAAATCATGATTATGATCAAGTTAGTGATGAATAAGAAAAGGAAATGGGTGACAGAATTTGATTGATGTGTTCTCGTCTAATCAACCAAACCCGACCAAGGAGAGGTTGACTGGGACAATAGGTAATGGTTAGTTAGCACACTATGATTGACGGGCAAGCGCCATATTGAAATTTGACCTTCACCTTTGCTCAAGGGTTGGAGGAACCTAAATTATCATCCCGCATGCATTGTCCTAATTTATATTGTGTTATCCAGGGTGTTTGAGTTAGTGAATCATGGGGAACACAATTCCCCAAGTTGCTCTCCAATTTGATTGTTTTTTCGCTTTGTTAGTATAGTTTTAGTTTCTTATATATCATTTCAACCCCCCTCCCCCCCCCCCCCCCCCCCCCCCCCCCCCCCCCCCCCCCCCCCCCCCCCGCCCCTCCCGTTATCCGCTGCCTC
>JAPFFP010100476.1:0-43207 GCA_026153255.1 Solanum medicagineum | reverse complement strand
GTCAAATGGCACTCTTGGTCCCAAAACTTAATTAATTTAATCCGATTGAGGACGTTTGGGGTTGACGTTAAATTACGGGTCCTAACATCTAGTCGTTAAAAATTTATTTATAGTGACATAACTTTTTTCTATTGTTAAAAGGTTAATTTTAAATTTAATATTAGTGACAATATAATATCCAGACATTGAAAGAATTTATGTTTGGTCGTTAATATAATAAAAAGGCGCTTAATTTCTATTTCTCCTCTTTATTTTCACACCACTCACGTTCTTCTAGATTTCCACCCCTCTAAATACACAAAACACACATTGTGAAATAAATCGCATTCCCGTCCAGCAGTTTATCCGTTGTTAGAATTCAATGACCAAGATATTCTCTAACTGCAGCGTGAATTGAGGGATAGTTGGAGAAATTTCAGCCATGGTTGGAGAAAAATCTGTAAGCATGCTTCTCTGATTTGTTAGAGTGAATTCAGCTAAGCAGAGATACAATTACTGGGTATCTCTAGGTTTTGTTAGAGGAGAATTACCATATATAAATACACAAATCTCTCTGTTACAACTTACGAAAAAGTGATTTGCGTCTTTATTAGTAGATTGTAGAACAACCAGATCAAAGCTTTCTTTTTACTATTTGTTGTGACCTGCTTCAATTGACAATATTTAGACATAATCTTGGTGTTTCCATCTCTTCAATGTATAATATTTTGTTATTATAACTATCAATTTCATTGTGGAAGGCTTGATTTTGTCCATTCTGAGGTTTTCCCAATTCCGAATTCTGAATTTCATCTAGGATTTTTTGTTGATGTTCTTGAACTTATATATATATATCTATATATTAGTCGTATTTATATTTTCACCATCCTGATATGTTGTGCGTACTGATTTGAGCATTTTCTAGATCCTTACTAAAAAATAAAAGAAAGTGTCATGGTGATTACTATTGAATAAATTATTAATTTGACAATTTCGGAACATAATCCCATGAACTGTAGATAGCGTTGTCTCATTCCTACTTTTCTCTATTTTTTCATATGCTTCAGATGATGAAAACACTTAAACTGATGCACAAGTAAAATTCAACTATTAACATGAATTCGATGTACTATTTGATAGCTTAATTAAGATGATGTTAGAAGATGAATGAGTTATGTTGCTTATACTTGAGGATTTATTCAATAGTGATACGTGTTAATAGAAGAACTATAGCCTTTCCTTGTTACTTCCCAACACTTACTGTTCATCAAGCTTATTCAGCTGTTGTTCTTGATCTTTCCAACTGCTTCTGATAAACGTGTTTTTAGAGTGTCCTCCTCATCAAGGTAAGTTTCTAATTTTGAACGTGTATAAATGAATATGATTCTGTGTTACATCTTATTTATTTACTTTTTTTTAACTTATGGATCAGTGTTGATGGTCTTCAACTAATTATGCATAAAACTTTCTTATACCTTGATTGTCAAACTCTATATTGGTAAAATAGAAAATTTTCTTATATTGCTTGTATGTTTTGTAGAGTTTGTGTATGATATGTTAATCAAAGCCTTGTATTGTGCAGATAAATTTAATATTGATGGTTAAAGTAACTATTGATGACTAAAAGTTGCATACGTATCTGTTAAATACATTTTTCATTTCTAAAATGAGAAAATGATGAACTGTGTGTAGCCTTAGGTGTTTCTCTGAGAATGTTGTTAATAAAGTGATATGAAATATGATTTATGTCGAATCAAGGTCCGAAAGAATAATTGATCAATAACATCACTGAGTGTTAATCCCACATGAAAAGTAAGTTTCTAGTGATTTGGTAGGTTTATCCTTTTATATGTTTCTCTTTATTAGTTTAGAGGACTTCACTTCCTTTGATCATTTTTCCATTTAAGAGTTTGTACATGATAAACATAGTTTGTTATAGTACTTTGTATTATTTGCCTAACATTAACTCATTAGTTTGTTGTAGATTTAACAAACAAAAGAGAATTTTTTATCTACCTTCTCTTCTCACCTTTAGTGTGTGCTAAGTAGGGGCGGAGCTACATTTACCTAAGGATGGTCAGATGAACACTCTTCGTCGGAATTTGTTTTTGGAATATAGGTTAAATAATAATAAATATAGATATTTTGATATATATCAATTGTAATAATAATAAATATAGATATTTTGATATATATCAATTGTTGAACACCCTTAATACAAAAATCACCCATCTATGTTCTAAAAGTGTGAACGCCCTTGGCAAAAATGTTTGTTCCACCATTGGTGCTTAAAACTGGAAGGGAACAGTTTTGGCGAAAATATGTGTGACATACCTTCCTCTGGAAGAGTTCCATAAGCAAGAAATCTAGATTTGATTGTTGTCTTCTAGTTTGGTTGAAATTTTGAGTTTATGTTTAATGATACTTGTGAAATATTACAGGATAAATTTACCAATGAAGATATGAATGTTCAAAAAAACCATGTCCTTCAATATATGAGAAGGTTGTCCGAGTAACTGGAGAAGATCACTTTACAAAAATATGAAGTCTAAGCCATTTTCTGATGCTTTATAAGATGTACTAAGAGGATTAGACAAGAGTGATTGGGAATGGCTGGCTAACGAGCATTTCTTAAATGAAAAGTTTAAGGTACCAGTTCATGTCATTTGTCTATTATCATGTTATTTGAAGTAACTAACTATAATTTTGATGGTATGTTGTTAATATAGAAAACAAGTGCTAGAAACTCGATCAATAGGTCTAAGTTGAGTATGTTTCATCGTATAGGGAGTAAGCCTATAAGAGAAATTATTTTTGAATTGGTAAAGAACTCTTAAAAGTCTTTAAAAAGTCTCTTTTTTGTTTACATGATTTATCTGACTTGTTTGTTTATATATCAAAGAGGTAAGGATGGCAAGCCACCAAATATGAATACTATCTTCTTTGAGACTCATAAGAAGGATAACAAGCTTGTCGAACCTGAAACAAATGCATAATATGTATGTTTAGTGAAAAATTTTATTTTAAATCATTTAACTTAATGTGTTGTATTACTTTAAGTTTTTGTTTTTTGTATTTTATAGGTTGAAATTCAAAGATTAGTTCAATCTGATTTGTCTCTTACAAATATTGAAGTTGTAGAAAAGTATTTTGACCCCAATGTTGTAAGAGTGACGTAGTTGGATTTGGTGGTGGATAATGGCTAAGGAGTTGAAAGGTAGGATCTCTTCAAAGGCTTCATTGTTGGATAAGTTGGATGCACATGAAAAAAAAAAATGAATTACTAAAAAGACACTTGGACGAGTTAGAGAAAAAATGTGAACGCATGGATGAGTTAGAAAATAAATGTGAACGCATGGATGAGCTAGAGATTGAATATGAACAACTCGTAAGGGTAGTGCTTGGTCAGCTTTCAACACCAACATCTTCAAGTAATCAATAGATAGCACCATTTAACAAGTTAGTAAATTGATTTTTTTTTTCTCTTTTTGATGTACTCAAGAGATAAGGAATGACTTTGTCTGCTCCATTTATTGCCTTTATGTTTTTTTCTATAAGCTGCTTGCTTTTTACCATGTACAACTTATTGTTAGTATCAACATTCTAATTGCCTTTGGTAAAGTACAAAATCAAGTGTTGTTACAAATTGAATGCTATATTTTAATTGTTTCTTCTAATTGTATGTTTAGATCTTCTGGCTTATTTGCACAACCATACCCTATGTTTTTATGTTTTTGGTGAATGCAGTGTTTTTATTATGACATGTTTCATTGGGAGGTTGCTAATGGTACCATCCTTCAATAGACGACAGCTATAACATGCTAGTTGTCCTCTGTATTTTCAGTCTATATACTTGTAACACCTCTTTTTCTAGTAGAAAGTTATGTCTCCTCTACATATACAAGAAAATTTGTGTGAATGATAAAGTTGTGAAAAATATTTAAGAGCATACATCTATTAGAACTAAAATTTTGTGCTGTTAGCGAAAGCAGACCATGTGTGCCTATTTTATGGTCTTCATGATCTATTTTAAACTAAAAATATAGTAGAACATTCTTCAACAATCTACGACCACTGTGAAGTCCAATAACAAATAGTTTATAGTTTTCATCTTTTTTCAAACATAGATAACATCTATTTACTAATAGAAAAACTTTACTATTGAAATTTTCTGGAGTTAAACACGCTTCATTTAGGGAAGTCTAACTAAAAAAAGAATCTTAGGAGGTAACGTTCTTCCATAAAAATTTTCAAAATGAACTATCAACTATTTTGTTATGGGTACCAAGCCGTCTGAAACTTTTTTCACTGTGAATATGACATTGCATTCCCAACACCTAATATTTGTCTTTCTCATCATTGTTGTACACTTCAACTTCTACTACCAGTTACATCAAACTGTGCATTTTCCAATAATTAAATGCTTTTCTAAGTAGAATAGCCTAGTTGTTTCCAGTTCTAATTTGTGTTGTGGTAGAGTTTTATCCACAACAATCCATTGAGCATTTTTTTTTAATGTTGTATTGGTCTATTCCGCTGAAGTGACTAGAGTCCAGTCTTCAAAGCCATATTATCAAATATGTTGAGAATTGCTCTCGTCTTGTTGACAATATAGTACAACTTTCAAGGGGTGATGCTTTTTGATAGAAATCAGTTTACCAAAAACAACGAATCACATTAAATTTCTAGTCCCTCCCCCCATTTATAATGCACCATTCCACTCTGGTAATCGTTCAATATTCAAAATCATAGTCTCTGCAAAATTTTTGGTCTCTATTCTTAGTGGCATGGCATATGCTATACAGATGCAACATTTCTTTTCAATTCTATGCCATTTAAAGAATGTGGTTTTAGTCATGTCATGTTTTTATATTAACTTAGAAGCTACAGATTTTAAAAGCTATAAATATAATGTAGTTAGGTTAATGCCGTCAGATTATAGAAGTACATTAGAAAGCTGAAGCGGGTAAGAGGTTGTAAACATCGAGAAATAGTTTTGGAGGACTATTCCTCTGTGTATTTTCAGGACCATTTGGACTGATTGAACTATTTCTTACCTTGAGAACAAAAAGTACCATATTTCTAGAGTCAAGAACCTTTCTTTACAGAGTCAAGAACCTTTCTCTACATAATTATAAGGTGTAGCGTTGTCGGGCACGGAAGGAGGGAAATATAACTGTTAAATGGGGTAGTGTTATTTTGGTTTGATATTTTTGTGATAGTCTTCTCACTCTTTCCTACTTCCTATATCTAATCATTTTTATCTTGATAATTAAACAAATTTATTTGTACCAAAGTGAGACATACATAGTGAAACAGGCCTGACTCCTATCCTTCAACAACTCATTTTCAAAAATAGGAAACACTTTTATGGTACTGATGAAGATGCTTTATCAATTATAACTTCATTATAGATATTAGCCTACTACAATTTGCTAAGTAATTTGATGTTCTTGTGCTTTAGATTTCTCTACGAATGTACTCAGGGCATGCCGTTTGGTATATTTAGGTCTTCCTGCCAGATTTTAGGCTTCTCCCTTATGTGGATATGCACAGTATTTCTCGTGCTAGCCTCGACTCTTTGTTTTGGCAAGATCTTGAATCTTTTCATGTTATGTTCCCTCGTATTTGAGATACGGATGTAGCAAATAGACAACGTTTAATACCTGCCTATTATCAAAAGAATAAGTTGGTGGTTTTGATGTGTGCTCTGGTTCGGTCTGATGGCTCTCATATATTTTCTTGTGTGATTTTATATTAAATAGTCCTTACCTGCTTTATAAAAGATTGACTCAATCGAAACTTGCAAGTTTCAAATAGCTTAAATTAAGGAAATATTACATAAATACACGATTTTATTATTCAAAAATTTTAATATTCCCTTCCTTTTAAAAAAATTACAAAAATCCCGACTTTTTCTTTCTCTCACCTTATTTTCTATACTTAGACTGTTAGTCTTTTACTTCAAAACTATTACTATGCCTAATTTATTGTGTAGGAGTCTAATCAATGTCAATCATGATCAATTTCTATTCTTTTCACATTTAACACTTAATTCAAAACTTTTCCTTTTCCATTTCTCTCTCCTAAATTCGTCCATATGCGCTCACCATTTTCAACAATACACCGTGGACTGAAGTTCACTATTTTTTCTTCAATTGCATGATTCAAAAGGAGTCTTTGCCTTCTTTTAGTCTAGATTTGACCCAAAACGTTGGTGAAAGTGGAGAGACTACACCACCTTCAGCAGATCCTTTCAAAGTTGATGTTCATAATGGCGGTGGTCATGGTGTTGATGAAACCATTCATGAAAAAGATGAAATTTTGAAGGTTGTAGCGTCAACATCCAAATAGAGAGTCAGAAAAACAGGCAAAAGGGAGAATTAAAGCTCAACCATGCCAAAGGTAAATCAAATCTTTTTCGAAAATTGGTATATTGTTTGTGTTTTTGTGTTGAGTTTACAGATGAATTCATCTAATATTTAAAAAAACTAAATTATTATGTTTTGATACGATCAATATTAGATAAAAACATAGAGCATGTTTTACTCTTGATTTTTTTTATATTTTGTCGATTTGTTCTGTTTTGGAGTAGTTTGACAATTGATTAGAATATCTATTTCATGATTTGATACAATGTAAATACTTTCACATTCATAGGTCTGAAGCCAACCATCATTTTAATATTCAAAACTAGGTTATGCTGTTGAATTTTTTTTATTTTTTCCATAGTGTTATCTGACATAATGGTATCATTCGATTGTTGATACCTGTAAAGAATCACAAAATTAAGGCTTTTATGATTACATGTATCAAACCTATTTTTTAGCTGTTAAACCAAGCACACTAACAACACACATGAAATCACTAAAAACAAGTACCAAAATTACTTATTGTACAAACGAAATCAGGTATCAAAAAATTTTTTCATTTGAATTCATAATAACATAGTATCTGAACAATAAAATTATATAATCTTAGCTATATAATTGCAAATAAAACTATACACAGCTTATATAAATCAAGTACCACTTGCATAATAATCAAACTAAAATTTGGTAAGAATGGTTCCTTTTGAAGTTAAATTTAAAGTTCCTTTTAAAGTCGACCGGGTAGATAGTCGACCGGGTAGATGATTGGCCAAGAAGTGCCTTTTAAAGTTGAATTTATTCAAGGAATTGCTCAACAACGGTGCGATAGTTTGTAAGTATATTTTATTGTTCGAACCAGTTCTTTTTAATAATTTTTTATTGGTATCGGATTACATTCTTTCAAACATTATAATTGCAGGGATTGTGGAGTATTGATCGCGGCGTACGCTGAGTACATCAGTAACGGGATCCCAATCCCAACGTACATGCTAGATACTAAGTACCTTCGGAGGAGATACGCCGCGCTGCTATGGAAACATAGAACTGCAAGGCCTGTGGTGGATACGTTTAGTGAAAATGGCAATCCACCCAAGCCTAGCAACAGTTCATTACACTCGACAGTGATAGGATCGTCAATATTTCTTGATTTCAGGTTATGTAAAATCTATTTTATCTTTTTTAGAAACATCTTGCTGCACTGTTAAAGCAAACCACCACTGCTTTTATTTTTTGGATGTTGCATAGTGACGTTAAATGTGTTTTGGTACTTACACAGTTGTTATTTTGATGTTGAACAGCTACGTTGACCTTTTTTTGATACCTGCCAGTAAATAGTTGCATGAATTATATAAGTTTTCACTCTATTTTTTAGCTTAAGTTTCTTAGCTGTTACTTTTATATACCTTATTATACTTCTAGAAAGTTCATGTGCAAATTATTTTTACTTGATCACACAAGATAGCTTTTCAATAGCTAACTTTTTTTGTTTGATACCTGATATATATATATAGTACCAAATAACATATATTCAGATTATTTGGTCAGCGTTGATGCATACTGGGTCAGCCTTGATACAAACAGAAAATAAATTATTATTGCTTTACAGTGCATTCATATACCAAAAAATGCATTCATTATCATAAAAAAAATTGGAGTAAATAAGACCATACGCACAAATGTGATCAAATGCACATAAAGAACTGAAAGCCCCGAATCAAGGGCACAATGCACTGGATAGATACATGAACTCATTTGCAAGAGGCTTCTGCATTCTTATATATGAATTTTGGTACATGTTATTTAACATGTGTAGGTATCTAGGCAACTATCTGTATCCATCTACTGACTTATCCTTTAACACATCCAGTGTCCGCTCCTTCGCACGCCAAGCCTTTTGGTAAGTAATGTCAACTCCATATGCAGCTTTAACATCGTCAATTATATCATTTGGTGTGTGATTTCTTTTGTGATTTACAGTTACACTACTAACGAACGACAACGTTAGTTGCCTCAACTTTGTTTTGCAACCTTTCTCTCATCATACACATATGAGTATCATTGAAGTATCTTATTTTGAAGATTTCTATATTCTTCCGACATGATGGCTTCATGCCCTAGAATAATTGTCAGAAAAATACTTCAATACATAGCTGCAACAATTGGCAGAATAGTGGAAGCTTTAAAACATTACATAACTTACTTACTAAGAAACATACAATCAAACATAAATCTTAAATCTATTCATTCTTTGATACCCAAAAGATTTGAACCATTGTTATATAAAATTAACCGTTAACATAAATTTGTACCTTTTCTGATCAGATCTGCTAATTTTAAAGTTGAACCCCTTGTGCACCTTATACCTCCCCACAACATCAATTAGATTGGATTTGTCCCTATACATATTTTCACCTTCACATCAACATTTATTGAGTCACAAATTACGTTTCATATGTCAATTTCAGGCACATAACAAGTCAAACATTCCAATTTGATCATGCATGTTGATGCATCGAACGTCGAAGTCCCAAAAGCCTCTAAACCACTGCTATCTACATACAATGGATACATTTCAAACCCAGGCTTTGCTTTCTTCATAATCTTGATGGATACCTTCAACAACGTAATCTCGATTTGCTTTCTTCATTCGTCGATACCTAACTCAGCCGGAATCGCAAATCTGAGATTAACAAAGGAGATATTCTTATCGATAACAATTCAATCACTTTTATATTGACTATTCACTATATTAGACTCTCAAATTTCACTGTGATGGATCAAGTATACATAATGTTTGATTCCCAGATACCTGAATGTCGAATCAATATAGAGACATTAATCTTCTACGTTTTTTTTTCTTCTGTCGATGAAATAAGAAAGTGTAAATTCAACAATGATATTCAATTTTTTAAAAAATTTTAAACCTAACAGAGTGTAACGCTTTTTATGAGAGTGATTTTAAACAGCCCCAACATTCAGCGTTAGTCAAGTAATTACCCATTAATCGCCAGTTTTTTTTTCATATTTAACGTAACAACTTAAAACTCAACCGATGGTATCAAGGCTGACTTAAGGTATCATCAAACATGGAAAAAGTGGAGATTTTCAGTAATTTATGAAAGAGTGGAGAATATTAGGAATTATGTCTTTACAGTTTGTCATTTATATAATTTATATTTAAAATAATATTTGTACTCTTAATTCTATTTGAAATTTCTTAATCCTCTTCTTGTCATCTAAAGTAGCAAGAGTTACTAGTCTATTGTTAGTATCTTTTGCTTTGTTGGCCTTATGAACTCATTTTTGATAATTTCATAAAATCATTAAATAGTTAATAGATGTTGGGAAGAGACTAGCTAAAAGGTATTGTTCACTTGCTTATTTTTAGAAACTTTAATGTTTTGCGCTCTTTTTAGTAAATATATTTGAGATTTTATGTTGCTTTTTTAAGAGTTTATTTTTTATTTTTAAATAGACAATTTTTTTTACAGCTCAAGAATTTGAATATGAAGATATATTTTTCAAGAAAATATGGAGCAAGTTGATGTTCAAGAGAGAATATACTTTAGTTAGGGATGGTTTAAATTGAAGACAATATCTGATTGTTCATATATGTTGTAATTTTTTTGCTTCTAGGAGTTGATAAATATATGTCATTCAATTTGAATCTGATGTTTCTTCTTTTAATTAGTTTTTTTGTATTAACAATAAAGTTTTATATGATCAATTAAATTATTTATTATTTTTTTTAGTATTTCTATAACAAATTAATTAATATTATTTACAGTATAAATTTTTGTAAAATAACAAATGAAAATGAGGTTTTTGAAGCTCTTTTATAATTTGATACTTATAAAATATTAGAACAACCATTAGCGACGGAAAATTTAGTTGTTAATAGTAATGCTGTTGAAACTAACATACAAATATGAAAGCAGTTTTGGCTGTTAAAAGTTCTTGTACAAATGGTAAATTCGGTCGTTAACTTTTAATGTCGGGCCTTCTAATGATCAGAATTTAGGTTGTCGTTAAATATATTTTTAATGTTTGGATTTAAATTTGGTCATTAACTTTTAATGTTAGGCCTTTTAACAACCGGCGACGATCGGATTTGTTGTGGTCGTTAATGGCATTTAGCAACTGGATTTGAACTTTTAACGACCACATTTCACTTTATTCAAGACCATTTTTCTTGTATTGGCTATCTCCCCACATCAAACCACCCAATCGGTGATATACGACGCCTACCATATAAAGCTTCAAAGGAGTGGTAGCTATTGTTGTAAGCAAACTCAATAAGTAAAAGATGTTCATACCAACTACCCTTAAACTCCAAAACACAAGCTCTAAGCATATCCTCAAGTGTTCGGATAGTCCCCTCGGCTTGACCACCCGTTTGACGATTAAAAGCCATGCTAAGCTTAACCTTGGTACCAAGACCTCTTTGGTAGGACCTCCAAAAGTGAGAAGTGAATTGAGCACCACGATCCGAAATGATAGACAAGGGCACCCAATGCAATCTAACCAACTCATATATATACAACTTGGCATAATCTTTGGCACCATTTTCATGACCCAAGCCTAGGGCCTAGAGTGACACGACGAATGGGGAACCCTAAGGGACCCCTGTCAAGCCTCTTAACATATCATTACACATCCTTGGTCGTGGAAGCAATAAAATAACAACAATAGAAAGAAAAGGGGGTAATCGAGGCTAAGGGACATCTTTCATATCATAAACACCAAAGAGTCAAAAGAGTCAAAGTACATAGTATCATTACATAACTTATCCAACAACATCTCTAAACATAGAACTTAGCGGGGGCCAAGATAAGCAACCGGGCTCACCTTCATAGTCAAAGCATACAATAAAAGAAATAAGAGTCTTTATCCTTGACATAAGATCAAAGATATTGTCCTCGAAGTTGAGGACTCACCAACTTTCTTGAGAGTAATTGTAATAGCCACGTGGAGGAGAAGGATGATCAAGTGGAGCTCCGGTTCATACATGGTAACATCGTGTAGGCATAGAGTATCCGTTAGTACGTTTGAATATACTAAGTATGTAGGATGCAAAGCAATAAGAGATAGGCAACATGATTGAAATGCATATTTTGGCAGCAAATGAGCATATAACAATATGGCATGCATGAATGATACTTGTAGTGAAGCATGCTTACATAGGACATATTACATGTGTAGTAGGACACCATCATCATAGACCAAGCAACTTATGTGACACCCTGTAACTCTATGCTCTTATATATCTATGTTTCAAGCCTCATTAGGTTAGATTGGGGGTGTATTAGGTTCATGGGAGACTCCTAGTACCTAAACGAGTTCAAGACTTCCCTAAAAGTTGGGTTTTGGGTGATGGTTCATGCAAGGGTCAACTTTAAACTAGCATAACTTTTAGAAAATTTAGAACTGAGTGGCCCACAATATGTCAAATGAAATCCCTCTAAGTTAGCTTCACAGTGCAGTTAGATTCACCTCATTCTGATGTTGGATGAAGGAGTTATGATCGTTTTCGTGAGGCACTCTCGTGCAGTGTTATCACACGGATAGCTTGACGGCTAGTGTGCCCTTGGACTGGCCGTCTGGGTCACTTGGGTTTGGAAAGGGATATTTTTTGCCTAACAAAGGTGATATGGCTAGTGGCACGGGCCGCATGGCTCACCATGGACCATGTGGAGGGGTCACAAGGTCTGTCAAGGAGGCTTGTTGGTCATGGAAAAAAATGTGGCTAAGGGTGGTGCCACGGGCACCCTTGATAGGACATTTGAAGGGGGATGGCTCATGTGGCCTAGGAGTGAGGTGGCCTGGACTCATTTTTTCAATCAAGTGTGGTGCAAAAGACGATCAAACGGATTGTGAAGCATCACACGACCCGTGAGGTGGTCCGTCAAAGTGACGAAACGTTAATTTTTCCAACTTTTCCCAACTTCCAATTTTTTCTAAGGCACTTCACACGGGCAATCCACATGACCCATTGAGTTCCAAATGACCATTCAAGTCTCCAGTTAGATGACATTTCTCCAATTTTTCCATCCGTTCACTAATGGTGTCTTCATAAATTTTAATTACTGTAATGCCCTTTTTCGACTTCCAATGCTATCTTAACCTTCCTAAAAGACCTAAACACTATTCCAAAGGATCAAACTCGTTACTCTCATCTCAAATACACTCTGAATTCTCTCAAGAGCCTCCACCAAGACACCAATACCAATTTCAAGGAAACCCAAGAACAAGTTTGGATTCCAAGACCCACTTCCAAGCTTCCATTCTTTCTCAATTCAATTTCAAGGAACTTAAAGTCTAAGGTATGTGGGTTTCTTTCATGGGTTCCTTTCAACCATGATACCCAAGCCTCCTTTTACTAAAATTGCATGATTTAAAGTTGATTTACAGATGGGTCTTTCTTATTATGAAATTCACTGCACACTATGTTAAAGCTATGTGAAATTGTGACTCTTTTGCTATGTTGAGCAATAAAATTTTGATCTATTGTAAGATTTTAGGAGGGGTTTTGATGTATTTTGCTTGAAGGTGTTGCAGGGTGTTGATTAGCGATTTTATAATAGATTTTCTTGCATGATTTCATCTTTATATTTCATGGTTTTATACTAGCATTACACATCCTCTATATGTTTGATAAAATGTCTAGATGTGGTTTCTTGAGGAGGTGAAGGTCCAAAGCATGAGATATGATATGAATGACTATATAGTGATGAAATGAGCTTATGTATATTATATTCTCTATATAGATTGTTGTATAACACCATGCCTGATCCAGGTAACCTAGTTGAGGGGTTAATATCTCAAACACCAGGATGGTAGGTGAGATTGCCACTAACCTAGATAAAGGGTTTGTGCCTCACATACTAGGGTGATGGGTGCGATCATCACTAACCTAGATAAGGGGTTAGTACCTCACACACAAGGGTGATAGGTGCGATCATCACTAACATAGATGAGGGGTTTGTACCTCACACACTAGGGTGATGCGTGAAATCATCACTAACCAATCAAGGGGTTTTTACTTTGGAAATCTGGCTTGCTCTCTTCTACACATATGATACCCTATATGAGCATGAGTTACTTAGGTATGTTTTCCTTATGCATTGTTCATACATACCATATTGATATATTATGCCCATTGCCTATTGTATGCATTTTAATTATGATGCTTATCTCTTGTTGCATTGCATCCTACATACTTAGTACACTCAAACATACTAATGCATACTCTTGCCTATATGATATCACCATGTAGGAACCGACGCCTAAGTTGATCATCCTCCTCCTCCACGTGGCTAGTTCAGCACTACTCAAGCTAGTTGGTGAGTCCTCCACTTGGGGGACCTTAGTCTATGTTGTTCGTATTATGTACTGAGACATTCTTCTTTATGTTCCATTTTGACTATGAGGGTGAGCCTAATTTTTTGGTCTTGGCACCTGCTCTTATTTATGTATTTGAGGTGTTTGTTGTATATGTTATGTATCTATGATATGATTCTGACTCTTTTTTCTATTATTTATTATGTTATGCAAGCTTTCCCCTAAGCCTCTATTCTTATGCCTTATGTCTTTTGTATGCTTTCGTGACCAGTGATGTGCAACAATAAGTTAAGTGGCTCCTTTGGGGTTCCTTCGGGTTCCCCATTCACCATGTCACACATAGGCCCTAGGCTTGGGTAATAAAAAACTTGGTATCAGAGCACTAGGTTGATAGATTTTCAGAGTTCAACACACCGCATTGATTAGAGTCGTATTCATGGTTGTGAAGCGCGCTATGACTATGAATGGGAGGCTATGAGACGTTTCAGGAAATGTATTCCTTCTTCATATTCTAAATCATGATATAGAGTTGTGGTAAGTTTTTTCACCCACAACGGTTGTTCTTTGCTATGCTAGATCATGCCTAACACTCAAGGAAGAAGGTCCCAAACACTCGAGGAGTAACCTACCAATGGTAAGCTCCGAGATGCTCTTACTACGCTTGCCCAAGTTATGGATAACCAAGTCAATCAAGGGTCGCAAGCCCCTCATGCTACTATCCTGAGAGCTAGGGTAAGAGACTTCATGAGGATGAATCCTCCAGTGTTCTATCGTTCAAAGGTGGATGCATATCCACAAGAGCTCATTGATGAGGTCTATAAGATCTTGAATATCATGGGTGTTGGGCCGAATGAGAAGGTGGAGTTGGCAGCATACCAACTCAAAGGGGTAGCCCAAATATGATATGATCAATAGAAGGGTGAGAAGGGAATTGGTAATGTGGTGCTTTGGGAGAAGTTCAAATCGACTTTCCTTTTAATCGATTTTTCCCTTATGAGCTTAGGATAGCTAAGTTGGTGGATTTTATGAACTTGAAACAAGGTGCTATGAGTATGTGTAAGTATGCCCTCAAGTTTATTCAACTTTTAAAGTATGCTTCTCATTTAGTGGCCGATCCTAGATCTAGTATGAATAAATTTGTGATGGTGTCTCCGATTGGGTGAGTGAAGAATGTCGGTCTGTCATGCTAATTAGTGAGATAGACTTATCTTGTTTGATGACATATGCCGAGCAAATGGAGGAAGAAAAGTTGAGGAAGAGAATGGGGCATGAGTCCAAGAGGGCCCGGTTTGAGGGTAAATTCCAAAAGGGTACTAGATTTCATCAAGGCCAAGGGTCTCATCATGCTACTAATAGGGGGTTTGCCAATGACCTCCCTTGATCTCAAGGTGTTGGTGGTGTGGCTCCTAATGGTGGTATCCAAAATGTGGAGGGGTAATAGGGCCCATGTTTGAAGGGTTCTAATGCATGCTATGAATGTGGGGAACTTGGTCACAAGAAGATGGATTGTCCAAGAAACTGTAGCAAAGGATGGGG
The DNA here is from genome assembly GCA_026153255.1 of Solanum medicagineum. NCBI lineage: Eukaryota > Viridiplantae > Streptophyta > Magnoliopsida > Solanales > Solanaceae > Solanum > Solanum medicagineum. Next base: position 27,980 of record JAPFFP010100476.1, on the reverse strand, counting down.
TGAAAATGTGGTTCCATTGGGTAGAGGTTATCCTCAAGATGGTGCCCCAAGGCACAATTGTTTTTTGCTATTCATGGGAGGCAAGGGGTTGGTGAGGTTCCCGATGTTGCTACCAGTATGTTAAAAATCTTTGACTTTGACGTATTTGTTTTGATTGATCTGGGTGCCACTCTTTCCTTTGTTACCCCTTTTGTTGCTAAACAGTTCCATGTTGACCCCGAGTTGTTGCATGAGTCATATGAAGTGTCTACTTCTATTAGTACCTCTGTTGTTGCTAGGAAAGTTTACATAAGTTGTCCTATTTTCATTTTGCATATGTTGATGCCTTGTGATCTTGTTGAATTAGACATGGTAGATTGTGATGTCATTCTTGGGATGGATTGGTTGCATACCTACTATGCTTCTATTGATTGTAGGACCCCTAGGGTCATGTTTTACCTCCCAAATGAACTCGTCCTTGAGTGGGAGAGTCATGATGTGGTGGTAAAGGTTAGGTTCATCTGTTGCATTAAAGCCCATAAGTTGATCTCTAAGATTTGTTTATATCATCTTGCGAGGGTTAAAGATGTGAAGTCCAAAGTCCCTTCTATAGAGTCGGTTCCAATTGTAATTGAGTTTCTTGACGTCTTCCCAAATGACCTTCCTGGTGTCCCTCTCGAAAGGGAGATAGATTTTGGTATAGATCCCTTCCTGATACTCAACCTATCTCTATTTCCCCTTACTGTATGGCCCCGACGGAGTTGAAGGAGTTGAGCAATAGAAAGATTTGTTGGAGAAGGTATTTATTAGGCTAATCACCTTGGGGTGCACTAATATTGTTTGTAAAGAAGAAGGATAGGTCACTTAGAATGTGCATTGACTACCAGCAACTCAATAGGATCACTATAAAGAATAGGTATCCTCTTCCAAGGGTTGATGACTTGTTTGACCAATTGCAAGGGGCTAGATTTTTATCTAAGATTAATCTTTGATTCGGGTATCATCAAGTGAGGGTGAGGGAGTGTGATATTCCCAAGATGGCCTTCCGGACTAGATATGGACATTATGAATTTATGGTGATGTCTTTTGGGTTGATCAATGCACTAACTATCTTCATAGACCTAATGAATAGGATCTTCAAACTCTACCTTGATTCCTTTGTTGTGGTCTTCATTGATGATATTTTGATCTATTCACATAGTAGGGAGGAGCATATGGATCATTTGATGGTTGTGTTGCAAAGGTTGAGAGAGGAGAAATTGTATTCTAAATATGAAAAGTATGAGTTTTGGTTGAAGGAGGTTGCATTCTTGGGTCATATGGAGTCGGGGGATGGTATTAAGGTGGATCCTAAGAAGCCAGATGTGATTAGAAATTGGCCTAGATCATTGACCCCGTCGCATTAGGAGTTTCTTGGGCCTTGTGGGTTACTATAGAAGGTTTGTTAATGGGTTCTCCTCCATTGCTTCTGCTATGACAAAATTGAATCAAAAGAAGTTTAAGTTTGTGTGGACCGATGAATGTGAGGGAAACTTCCAAACATTGAAAGGTAAACTTGTGTCCGGTCCTATATTGTCACTACCAAATGGGCTTTAGGGATTTATTGTGTATTGTGATGCTTTTAGAGTGGGTTTGGGTTGTGTGATAATGCAAAGTGGTAAGTTCATAGCCTATGCTTCTAGGAAACTCAAAGTGCATGAAAAGAACTACCCTACCCATGATCTTAAATTGGCCATCGTGGTGTTTGCATTAAAGATTTGGCGTCATTTTTTGTATGGGGTGCATGTTGATATGTTCACCGATTATAAGAGTATCCATAATGTCTTCCCTCAAAAAGATCTCAACTTGAGACAAAGACGGTGGCCAGAACTTCTTAAGGACTATGATAGGAGTGTGCATTACCATCCCGGGAAGGCAAATGTTGTGGCGGATGCTTTGAGCCAGGTGTTTATGGGTAGCCTAGCTCATGTTGATGGTGGTGATAAGGAGATGGCTAGGGAGGTCCATCAATTGGCTAGATTGGGGGTTAGGTTGGAAGAAGTAGGTAATGGTGTGGTTGTTATTGATGGTTCCAAATCTGCTTTGGTTAATGAGGCATAGCAAAACAAAATCTTGACTCCTCCTTGCTTGAATTGAAGGCCATGGTGAAAGAAGGCAAAGTAGAAGTTTTCTCATAAGGTGGAGATGGTGCCCTTAAGTACCAAGGTAGGTTATGTGTACCTTGTATTAGTTGTTTGAGGGAGAAAATTCTTGATGAGGCCCATAATTTTTCTTATTCTATCCACCTCGATTCCACTAAATTGTATGAGGACTTGAGAGATGTGTATTGGTGGGGAGGCATGAAGAGAGACATTTCCAAATTCATTTCTGGTTACCATAGTTGTCAACAAGTCAAACCCGAACATCAAAGGCCAGGTGGCCTAACCCATGACATAGAAACTCCTACTTGGAAGTGGGAGGTGATTAATATGAATTTTGTGGTTGTTTTGCCCAAGACTAGATGAGGTTTTGATTGTATTTGGATTGTGGTTGATAGGATGACAAAATTGGCTCACTTTCTACTGATTAAGACTACATATGGGGCTGAAGAATATGCAAGGTTGTACATCTATGTGTTAATGAGGTTACATGGGGTTCCATTATCCATCATATCGGATCTTGATGATCAATTTTACTTCACACTTTTGGAGGTCTTTTCAAAGGTGCTTGGTAAAAAAGTTCACCTTAGTATGGCCTTTCATCCTCAAACGGATGGACAAGCCAAAAGAACCATTCAAACACTTGGGGGTATGCTTAGGGATTGTGTCTTAGAGCTTAAGGGTAGTTGGGATGATCATCTTCCATTGACTGAGTTTTCCTACAACAATAGCTATCACTCTAGCATCGGTATGACTCCTTTTGAGGCTCTATACGGGAGGCATTGTAGATCACCGGTGGTTGGTTTGAGGTTGGAGAGGTTCCTTTATTGGGACCATATCTAGGTTTGGAGGCTCTTGAGAAGGTTAGGATGATTAGGGAGAGGTTGAAAACATCCCAAAGTCGTCAAAAATCCTATACGGATGTGAGAAGAAGAGACCTTGAGTTCAAAGTAGGTGATTGGGTCTATTTGAATGTTTCTCTAATGAAAGAAGTGGTCCGTTTTGGTAAAAAAGGGGAAGTTGAGTCCAAGATATGTTGGTCCTTATAAGGTGATGAAGAGGGTTGGCAAGGTAGCTTATGAGATGAAGTTGCCTAGTGAAATTAATTTGGTTCATCCAGTGTTCCACGCCTCTATTTTGAGAAAATGTGTTGGTGATCCTAATGCTATTATGCCTCTTAATGTGGTGGGTGTTGTTGAGGATAACTTGACTTATGAGGAGGTTCCAGTTTGGATTTTGGAAAGGCAAGTGAAGAGATTGAGGGTCAAGGAGGTGACATTCGTCAAGGTCCTTTGGAGGAGCCAACAAGTCGAAAGTGCTACATGGGAGGCTGAAGCGGACATGCCAAAGCGGTATCCTTATCTTTTCCACTCCACTCAAGCCCAAGGTACTAATTCTAAGTCCCCTATATGATGTAAAGTCTTAATTTTTGGCCTTAAGCCATTGGAAGCATTCATGTTTATACGGGAAAGGTTTTATGGTAATTTTGATGTTCGTGTTGATACTTTTGAAAATCATGTTTGGATACATTTGTTGCATCCATGTTAGGTTAAAATCTTCATGGCTACCTTCCTTGTGTACGCTTCTTTGACATTCATTGACGAATGTTCCCAAGGGGGAGATATTGTGACACCCCAACTTTATGCTCTTATATATCCATGTTTCAAGCCTCATTTGGTTTGGTTGGGGGTGTATTAGGTTCATGGGAGACTCCTAGTACCTAAACGAGTTCAAGACTTCCCTATAAGTTGGGTTTTGGGTGATGGTTCATGCAAGGGTCAACTTTAAACTAGCATAACTTTTAGCACATTTGGAACTGGGTGGCCCATACATTTCAAATGAAAGCACTTTGAGTGACCTTCGCATCACACTTGGTTTCACCTCATTCCGAGGTCGGATGAAAGAGTTATGATCATTTTCGTGAGGCCCTCCCGTGCAGTGTTGTCACAAGGGGAGATTGATGGCCAGTGTGCTCTTGGACGGGACGTCTGGGTCACTTGGGGTTGGTAAGGGCCATTTTTGCCCTAAGAAAGCTGATACGTCCGGTGGCACGGGCCGTGTGGCTTGCCACTGACCGTGTGGATGGGTCATAAGGTGTGTCAAGAAGGATTGTTGGGCATGGAAAAAAATGTGTCTAATGGTGTTAGCACGGGAACCATGGAGGGGCCGTTTAAAGGTTGATGGCAGCTGTGGCCTAGGCATGAGGTGGCCTGGCCCCATTTTTGCAACCAAGTGTGGTGCAACGGACCATCAAACGAACCGTGAAGGATCACACGGCCCGTGAGGTGGTTCGTCAAAGTGATGAGACGTCAATTTTTCCAAGTTTTCCCAACTTCCATTTTTTTTCTAAGGCACTTCACACGGGCACTCCACACGACCCGTCGTGTGCCACACAATTAGTCAAGTCCCCAGTGAGATGACTGTCACGACCCAAGGCTTAGGCTTAGACGTGACTGTCGAATGGGGAACCCGAAGGAACCCCAAGCAAGCCTCATAACATATCATTACACATCCTTTGTCGCGGAACAATTAAATGACATTTGAAGAACAGAAATAAACGAAAGAGGGGTTAAGGGAGGACTTGTCATAACATAGAGTCAAGAGATATTAGAATCAACTCATCGCATAATACATAGCTCTGTCCAACAACACCTCTATTACATAGATAACGGTGGGGACCAAGACATACAACTGGGATCACCCTCATAGTCATAGGTAAATGACAAAGTAAAGAGAATCTTAATACCTAGTTAATAGCAACAAATACTAAGGTCCCCGAAATGGATGACTCACCAACAAGCTTGGAATAGCACCGCCTGACCACGTGGAGGAGGAGGATCAACTCGGGCATCGGTTCCTACATGGTGACATCATGTAGGCAAGAGTATGTGTGAGTATGTTTGAATGTACTAAGTATGCGGTATGCAATGCAACAAGGAATAGACATCATAACAGAAATGCGTATCAATAGACAATGGGCATAGTATAGTAATATGGCATGTATGACCAATGCTAGAGTAAAACATGCTCAAATAAAATAACATATGTGAGGAAGAGACCAAACTAGGTTTTCAACCTTGGTTGGTTGATGATGGTCACACCCCAATCATCCTAGGTGGCCAGGTATAAACCCCTCACATGGTTGATGAGTACAAACCCCAACTCAGTTGATGATGGTCACACCCCAATCATCCTAGGTGGTGAAGTATAAACTCCTCACATGGTTGATGAGTACAAAACCCTAACTCGATTGATGATGGTCACACTCCAATCATCCTAGGTGGTGAAGTATAAACCCCTCACATAGTTACCCGGGCTCTTATCCCCCCGGATTGGGCATGGTCTAGTGCAACACTTTATATAGGATTTATCATAAGCTCTAATGCAACAAATCATGTAGGAATAATCATGTACATAATCTCATTTCATCATCATAATATCATTCATATCATATCTCATGCTTTGGACCTTCAATTCCTCAAGAAAGCATGACCGGACATTTTATCAAACACCTTGGGGGTGTGTAATGGGGGTAAAAGAGCATGCAATTTAGAGATAAAATCATGTAGGAACATCAATAGTAAATCCTTTAATTAATACCTTTCAACACCCCCAAGACATTCATATCAAAAGCCCTCATCAATTCCAATATTAGATCCACGATTTGAAGCTCAAAACATGCTAAAACAACTATAATTTCATGAACTAAAGTCATTGTGCAGTAAATTTCTCAATATACAAGATCCACATATAAAATCAACTTTAAATCATGCAATATTAATCAAAAGAGCGTTTAGGCACCATAGGTGGAAGGATCCAATAGTTCAACACCACATACCTTAGGTCTAGAGTTGCTTGGAATTGAGATTGGGAAGAATGGAGGATTGGAAATGATCTTGGAATCCAATCTTGTTCTTAGGTTTCCTTGAAATTGAACTGGAGCTTGATGGAGACCCTTGAGAGGATTTGAGAGTGTGATTGAGATGAGAGTAATGAAATTGGGTCCTTAAGATTAGAGTTTAGGTCTTCTAGGAAGGTTAAAATAGCCTAAAAAGGCAAAAAGGGTCATTAGGATAATTAGCATTTACGAAAATACCATTAGTGAACGGATGGAAAAAAATGGCAAAGTTTCATTTTACTGGAGACTTCACTGGCCGTGTGGTACTCCATGGGTCATATGGAGTGCCCGTGTGAAGTGTCTCAGTAAAGAAAATGAAAGTTGGGAAACTCAGAAAAATTGACGTCTCGTCACTTTGACTGCTACTTTCACAGACTGTGCAGTGTTACACGGACCATGTACTAGTCCATTCTACCTTAGTTAGATAAGAAAATGTTGTTGGTCACCACACGCCCATGTCACACAACCCGTATCGCTTCACACGAGCTCCTTTGGTGCCTACCCCTTTTTGAGCCTATTGTTGCTATAAAGTTCATAGGTATTGTTTCGTGTTTATATTGCATTAGCTCTTACCTTGTGACTTGTTGGATTTGATGTGGTGGGTTTTGATGTCATACTTGGGGTGGATTAGTTGCATGCATATTGTGTCTCCATTGATTATAGGGTCCGTAGAGTTAAATTCCAATTCCCTATTAAACCTGTCCTTAAGTGGTAGTGAAGAGGTAGGTTAATTTCTTTTCTCAAGGTCCAATTGATCCCTAAGGGTTGCATTTATCATCTTGTAAGAGTGAGAATGTTCAGTCTAAGTTCCTTCCTATTGAGTCAAATACTGTGGTCAATGAGTCCTTGATGTCCTTTCAATATTTTGAATTTGGGGTAATGTCTTTTGGTGTGGCTAGTACACCCAGTTATGTGTATAGGTTTCATGAATAGGGTCTGTAATCCTTACCTTCTTATGTTTGTGGTGTCCTTGGTGATGATGTGTTGGTTTGGTGAATCATTTGAGGGTGATGTTGTGAATTTCAAAGGTAGTGAGGTTATTTGCTAATTATGGGAAGTGGGAGCATTTGGGGTGACAAAAGGGTGGTTGGAGAAGTACATCGATTAACTATGTTGGGAATGAGGTTGGGTGAAGTTAACGATGGTGGTGTAGTGGTTTTGGTTGAAGAGGTCCAGTTAAGCAAGGCCTTGATTTCCGTCTTGATAGAGTTGGAGGTCTTGATGAGGGATGGTGGAGTGGAGGTTTCTCCCAAGTGGGGGATGATGGTTTTGGTGCTAAAGTGGACTATGTATGTTTATGGTTGACAATTGGGTTAAGATTTATAGGTTCTTATAGGGTTTGGGGGAGAAATTGATAAGGTTGCATATGGATTGGGGTTGTCCATTGGTATAAATATGGTTCATCCGGTCTTCCATGTGTCTATCTTGAGGAGTGTATGCGTGACCGAAGTGCTATAGAACTCTTTGAGGTTGTGGGGGTTATGGAGGATGAGTTGACCTATGAGGAGGCCCCAGTGGAGATGTGTGAACATATGAAAGGGTTGAGGAAAAAAGGTGTAACATCCGTCAGGGTTCTTTGGAGGAATCAATAAGTTGAGAGTGCCACTTAGGGAGCCGGAGCAGGCATGAAGAAGCGTTATCCGTACATCTTTCATTCTATTCAAGCTTGAGTTAGCAGAGTAAGTCCTTTCTATGATTTCAAGTCCTAAGTTTCATCCCTTAGGTCCCTTTGACTACATTCATGATCATGGTAGCACGATTATAGTGATTTTTTACATTCATGGTGAAATTTATCAAGAATGAGGTTTAAGTGCATTCGTTGCATTCATGTTGGGCGGGAACCTTCGTTTCTTCTCTTTCCCATTTTTCTTCGACATTTAGGGATGAATGCTCCCAAGGGCGAGATATGGAAACGCCCGACACTTTCCTAGGAATGCCCCATAATCGTAATTCCCTTATATCTCAAATCGAGGATATTTAAACACCCCTCCACGTTGCTCGAAAAGACCCTATGGTGCATTTATTTTGAATATCTTCAAAATTCGTGCATAATTTCATAAAAGCCGACTTCATATTTTTGTTCAAACGGCAAAATTGTGTGGGAATACGAGTACCTACAAGGTATACTTTATCCGTGTCAAGAAAATAATTCTTTGGAGAAACATTGCAAAAATAGAAGTTATCCGCGACCAATCCGCGACGCGGACCTGGCGTGAACTAGTTCAAAAATTTCCGAAAAATTCATTTTTTTACTCCAGAGCAGTTGGGTAAGAACCCAATACCTATATACGCAAAAATTCCTCATTCTTTAGCCGTTTTAGCCCTAAAAACTCATCAATAAACGCTCAAATTCCTCTCTAATCTACATCAAATTCTCCATCCATTCTCAAGATTTTCAAGAAGTTTTGTTGGAGTTCGAGGAAACCAAGTCAAGCACAAGTCCTCCTCAAGTTCTTCTTCAAAAACCTCCAAGATTATGGTATGTGGGTTTCAACAATTGGGTCCTTCCATCCATGGTGCTCAATCCTCCTTCTTGCATAAAAATTATATGTTTATAAGTTGATTTACTCATAGATCTTACTTATTATAAGTTATACTATGAGTTATGTTGGGGTTTCATGAAAGATTGATTGAAAACACATGTTTACTTATTTTAAGCTTATACTATGAAATGGTTTTGAGCTATGAATCTATGATCTATCTTGATATTTGATGAAGAGTTTTGATGTATATTGCATGAAAATATTACCAAGTATTGGTGGGTGGTTTTACATTGATTTTTCTTACATGATTTTACTCTTGAATTGCATGATTTTATACTAGCATTGCACACTCGCCAAGTGTTTGATAAAATATTCCTACAAGGACTCTTAAAGTTTTGATGATCTAATGGTTGATTGATGAGTCAAGTGACTTTATGATGAATATGGGTAGTCAAATATGCTACGGATTTATGAAATTATCTACGTTTATGCAAGTATGAAGTTAAGCCCAATTTTCAAAGATTTTACCTCTTGTGAGCCTTTGATGTTGATGTTAATGTAAGGGTAATGTTGATGATGACCCATTCATATGTTTAAAGTTAGGCTCACCATTTGAGGTCAATGATGTTAAGAGCTAATCGTGCCATGTCACTATGCTTATTTCAAGTTATTAAAGTATGATTATTTTATATATTCCGTAGGGTTAGAGTTAGCACCGAGTGGCGTAGAGGCTAGTCCCCAAGTCCCAAAACTACGTGCCATCGTAGGTGAAGGGATTAGAGGCGAGTCCCCAAATCTCAACGAGACAAGTATATGATGTACTGAGGCGAGCACCCGAGTCCAAGAACTAGAGGTGAGTCCCAGTTCACATAAGGCTTAGTGGATCCACTTAGGCATTAGGAGGTTCACCTTGGGAAATAACTTCCCCTTTTCTTCCAGTGTATGGTAGACATTGGAATTCCACGTTGTAGCTCTCTTGGTCTTATTTTATGTTGGCTGAGGTTTCTTCCCCCACTTATATATTATGTTCTATGTAAGATGAATGATTTCCAAAGCATGATCTACTTAAGAATGGAACTAGTTAAGCATGGATTATACATGCCATATCATTATTATTCTATCTGTTGCTTATAATTATGCTTTTTTACTATGTCGCCTATCTCTTGTTGGATTGCATCCTAAATAGTGCATTCAAACATACTAACGCATACTCTGTGCCTAAATGATGTTACCATGAAGGAACTGGAGCTTCATTTGACTATCCTCCTCCACGTGGCTAGTTTGGCATCCTGAAGATAAGCTTGGTAAGTCTTTAAGTTCGAGGACACCATCTACTTTCTCTTTCTATTTCAAAAACTTCTTTATGTTGATGTTTGACATTATGAGGGTGAGCGCAGAAAGTATCTTGGTCCTTGCTCCATTATATGTTTAGAGGTGTTATTTGAGTATTATGATGTGTCGAAGCTGTGAGCTTAACACCTTATGATTTATGATATCAAAGAATTCCCTTAGCCCCATTTATACCTATTTTACTCACTTGTTATTTATATGCTTCCACGACCAAGGATGTGTGTATGATATGCTAAGCGGTTTGTTTGGGGTCTCTCTAGGTTCCCTATTTTCCATGTCACGTCTAGTCCCTGGGTCTGGCTCGTGACACTTTGTCGAGTTGGTAATGTACACTCATGTCATAATCATTAAGGAGCTCACACCACCTTCTTTGTCTCAAGATAAAATATTTTGTGTGAACATATGTTGGAAACTCTTGTGGTTGGTAAATGCATCAACATGAACCCCGTATAAGTAGTGAAACCAAATTTTCAAAGCAAACACCACAGCCGCCAATTCAAGATCATGGGTGAGGTAATTTCGCTCATGCACCTTAAGTTGTATAGAGGCATATGCTATCACCTTGCCATTTTGCATCAAAACACACCCCAAACAAATTCTTTAGGCATCACAATATACCACAAACCTTTCCAACCCTTCTGGTAGAGCTAAGATAGGAGCGAAGAGAGGCTTATATTTTAAAGTTTGGGAACTCTTTTCATATTCTTCGGTCCGTACAAATTTTTCCTTCTTTTGGGTCAACTTTGTCATAGGAGAAGCAATAGTAGAAAACCATTCACCAACCTCTGGTAGTAACCCTCTAAACCTAAGAAACTCCGAATATCCGACAAAGTCAAAGGTCTAGGCCAATTTCTTATCAACTACATCTTCTTAGGATCCACTTTAATGCCATCACCCGACACCACATGTCCTAGAAAAACAATCTCTTTCAACCAAAATTAACATTTTTCATATTTAGCAAACAACCACTACTCCCTATAGATTTGAAACACCACCATCAAGTTATTCACATGCTCTTCCTCACTCCGGGAATAAATCAATATATTATCAGTAAAGACAACCACAAACATGTCAAGGTAGGGTTTAAATACCCTATTCATGAGATCCATAAGTATAGTCGGTGCATTAGTCAACCTAAAGGACATAACCACAAACTTAAAGTGCCCATTCTTAGTCTGAAAAGCCGTCTTTGGAATATCACACTCCCTCACATTCACTTGGTGGTATTCAGACTGAAGATCAATCTTAGAAAAGTGACTAGCCCCTTGTAGTTGATCAAAAAAGTCATCAATCCTTGGTAGAGGGTACCTGTTATGGTAACCCTATTAGATTGCTGGTAATCAAAAATTCTAAGAGAACCATCCTTTTTCTTCATAAATAACGCTGGTGCACCCCAAGGAGGCTTAATAGACCTTAGGAAACCCTTCTCCAACAAATCCCTCAATTGATCCTTAAACTCCTTCAATTCTACCAGGGCCATATAGTATGGGGAGTGGAAATGGGTTGAGTATTGGGAAGGAGGTCTATACCAAAGTCTATCTCTTTGGGGAGGAACACCGGGAAGCTCATTGGCAATGATATCAAGAAACTTAATGACCACCAGAACCAACTTAATAGGAACCTTTAGAGTCAACATCCCTAACCTTCAGAAGATGATAAAGGCAACCCTTAGAAATCAACTTTTGGGCTTTGAGACAAGAAATAAATCTACTCTTGATTACCATATTATGACTTTCCCACTCAAGGACGAGTTCATTATGGAATTGGAATTTAACTCTATAATCAATGGAGGCATAATATGCATGTAACTAATCCATCCTAAGAATGATACCAAAATCCACCATATCTAATTCTACAAAATCACAAGGTAAGACTTTATGCAATATGAACACGGGATAATTTCTATAGACCCTTTAGTAACAATGGACCCACCAACAGGGGTAGACATTTCATAAGGTTCACACAACAATTTGGGACTCAGAAGGAGCTTTTTGGCAATAGAAGGAGTAATGAAAGAAAGAGTGGACCAAAATCTATTAATGAATAAACATCAAAATCAAGAACCTTTAACACACTGGTGACGACATCAGGCATCTCATCCACCCCTTGCCTTCCTCTAAGAATATAGATAACTATATTGCCTTGGAAGACCCCCTTGTTGGCCTCCCATTACCCTTGGACTCGTATTAGCACCTTGAACTTGAGTCAACCATCTCTACCTTTGTTTTGTGCATGAGGGCAATCAACAACCTTATGACACACTTCACCACAAACATAACAAGCATTGGAGTTTCTCAAACATGGGCCACTATAGTTTCTACCACATCTTTGGCACTTAGGATTAGACACTCCACCATTACCATCTTGGAATCTTCGATTATCATTAGCAAATATCTTATTAGTAGCATTGGAAAACCCTTGGCCTTAGAACTTGTAGCCTTGAGGAAACCGGCCACCCTTGGAACCTTGGAAACAACCTTTAAATCGAGCTCTCTTGGACTCACCAATTCTTCTTTTTCTAAGTTTTTCCTCCTCTAGTTGTTCGGCATATGTCATGAGTCGGGACAAATCCATATGATTCAATAGAATGGCGGTACGACACTCTTCATTGACCAAGTCGGACACTCCCAACACAAATTTGTTCATTCTTGCTCTAGGGTCGCCACTAAGTGGGGAGCATACTTGGAAAGCTTGTTGAAATTTAGGGCATACTCCCTCACACCCATAGAACCTTGCTTAAGGTTCATAAACTCCATGATCTTAGCCTCTCTTAGCTTGATAGGAAAGAACCAGATGAGGAATGAGACTTTGAACTCTTCTTAAGGAATAATACTATAATCTGTCCTCTCCAATTTACATTGGGTGAACAAAATTTGGGCCACACCTTTGAGTTGGTAGGCCATTAATGCTGTTTTCTCCTCTGAATTGAGCAAAATAATAGATAACACTTTATACATCTCATCGATGAACTCTTGGGAATCCTCTTCCGGCTTAGACCTACAGAACTACGGTGGGTTCATTCTTGTGAATTCCTCAACCTTGAGGTCGGAGTGGGAGCATGATAGGATTTGGCCCATTGGTCTATTTAATTAGCCATAGCATAGGCCAACATTGTGATAGTATCTTAGAACTCCTCTTGGGCTACCCCTCCATCTTGAGGAGCTTGAGGAGCGGGAGGGGCCGGTTACTCCTCGGGAGTACAGACTCTTCTTAATCTTCCCCTTGGAATCGGTACGATCTAGAAGGAAATATGAGCATTCGTTAGGGAAAAAACCTTACAGTTACACCTAAAGTACGATATAGACCATGAAGAAGTGAAACATTTCCTAAAACACCTCGTAGCATCCCATTCGTAGTTGTGGTGTGCTTTACAACCATGAATAAGACTTTTATTGATGCGATGTCTTGGATTTTTGAGGACCCATAGCAACCTAGTGCTCTGATACCAAGCTTATCAGGACCCAAGCATAGGGCCTAGACATGACCCGGCGAATTGGGAAGCCAAAGGGACCCCAAACAAGGGGATATCATGTAGGCATAGAGTATCTGTGAGTATATTTTGATGTACTAAGTATGCGGGATGTAATGCAACAAAGACATAAGCCAATATACTCAAAATGCATAATCATAAGCAATGGATATATATAATCTCAACATGGCATGCATGATCAATACATGTAATAAGACATGCATGTAAAACTTTCAACTTGCATAGTATATAACACATGTGTGGGAAAAGACGTTAAGCGACACAGACCAAGTGAGCTACTACTTGGAATCCAAGGCATGTCACCCCCTTGGCAAGGTGATCGAGGCATATCACCCCCTTGACAAGGTGATCGAGGCATGTCAACCCCTCGACAAGGTGTGGTCTACTTGCCATGTTAGCCATATAATGAATAATCCGAAGCATGTCACCCCCTTGACAAGGTGTGGTATAACTAGATGGATCCACTAGAAAGCCATAAGAGAGATCATGTATAATCCTATGGCGGCACATAGTTTAGAGACTAAGACTTTGCATAAGGACCCCTTGAGTCTAACACCCATCTTAAGTGTCAATCGGTGCTAAGTCAAATCCCACAGAATACTTGACACCATCATACTTTAATCTTAAAATGAATAACTTTTAAGAGGCGTGATAACATGACTTGAGTAGCTCATAAACATGCTTGGCCTCTAATAGGGAGCCTAACTTGAACATGAAAATAGTTAACAATCATACGTGATCCCTTGCTTTAATATGAATTGCTCACAAGAGGTAAAAATATTGAAATAGGGCTTAACTTGATACTTGCAACATCATAGATACTCTTCGTGAATTCAATACATTCTTGAAAACCTTAATCATCATAAAGTCACTTGTCTTGTAAATCATGTAATAGATCATCATTAACTTGAGAATTCTTGTCAAGTCATTTTCTCAAACACAAGGTGGGTTCATGATGCTTGTTCAAAACCATCCAATTCAAGAGTGAAATGATAAGAGTAAACTTAGCTCAAATCAACCCACCAACATGTAGTGAAACCCTCATGTAGGGTACCTTGATATCCATCACCAAAAGCTCATAATAGTTCATAGTTTCATAGCTCAAAACATAGATAGTCTCAATAGGCACAAACAATCCATGGAACATGCTTGAAATAGACATTCATGTATAATCAATCAATATTTTTCAAAACCCCAACATGATTTATGATCATATTTCATAATAAGAGATACCCTTGGTAATACAACTTGGAAACATGCAATTTTCATAAAAAGAGAAGTTCGGGCTCCATGGGTGAAATGATCCATTGATGAAGGCCCACATACCTTAAACCTTGAATTCTTTGAGGTGAACTTGAAGTAGTCTTAGAGCTTGAAATGAGTCCTTGGGTCCCAAAATTGTGATTGAAATCCTTAGATTTGAATGAGTGCATTGATAGAGTTTTAGAGAGGATTAGGAGAGGTTTTGTGAGTTATAGAGTTGAAAATGGCTAAGTATCGGTGATTTCACGTTTAAGTGGGCATGGGGCTATAATCCCAATGCCCTTGCCCAAAATAGAAAAAGTAAGGAAAATATTGCACCGGTCCATGCCCCTAGCGTGAAGCGGACCAGACGCGGATTACGATTTACATAGTGGTGCACCCTAGGCGCGTCATGCCCTTGTCGTAGACAACTACTACAAATGGTAAAATTAACAAAATTTATTTTTTACTATGGATCTTCTTAAATCCTAGTTATACCCATTTCCCACTCAATTTTGCCCCTAATCGAGAAATGAAGTCGGATTTTTGAAATCACGCATGGATTTGAGATATATGGAAATTACGATTATGGAGCATTCTGAAGTACATATGGAGCGTTTCAATATTTCCCCCTTGGGAACATTCATCACGAAATGTCAAAGAAACATGCGTAAGAGAAGTAATTATGAAGATTTCAGCCTGATATGAATGCAACAAATGCATTTAAATATCATTTTTCAAAAATCTCAACATGCATGTCAAAAATCACCATAAACTTGTTATTATAGAACATGAATGCATGTAAAATGACATGAGGCCAGAAACTTAAAACTTGAAATCATATAGGGAACTTGAATTATTACCTTCAGCTTTAGTAGAGTGGAAGAGATATCGAAATTGCTTTTTCATGTCCGCCTCGGCTTCCCATATGACACTTTTAACTCGTTGATTCCTCCAAAGGACCTTGCTGGATTCTACATTTTTGTTTCTCAACCTCTTCACTTGTCTAACCAAAATCTCCACTGAGACCTCCTCATTGGCCAAATTTTCTTCTACAACACCCACAACTTCAAAGGGCACTATCGCACTTGGGTCACCTACACACTTTCTTAATATAGACACATGGAAGAATTGATGAACCATATTCATCTCCCTAGGCAACGCCAACTTATATGTAACCTTACCAACTCTTATCAACACTCTATGAGGAACCAAAAACCTTGGCCTCAATTTCCCTTTCCTGCCAAACCATACCACACCCTTCATGGGCGAGACTTTCAAGTAAAGCCAATCACCACTCTTACACTCAAGTTCTCTTCTCCTCACATCAGAGTAGGACTTTGGTCTACTTTTGGCTATTTTTAGTCTCTTCCTTATCTACCTCATCTTCTCTAAGGCTTCCATAACCAAATCCGGACCTAGCAATGCCATCTCTTCCACATCAAACCACCTAAGCAGGGATCTACAATGCCTACCATATAAAGCTTCAATGGTAGCCATGCCAATGCTTGAGTGGTAGCTATTGTTATAAGCAAACCCAATAAGTAAAAGATGTTCATCCCAACTATCCTTAAACTCCAAAACACAAGCTCTAAGCATATTCTCAGGAGTTTGGATAGTCCTCTCAACTTGACCATCCATTTGAGGACAAAAAGTCTTGCTAAGCTTAACCTTGGTATCAAGAACTCTTTGAAAGGACCTCAAAAAGTGAGAAGTAAATCGAGCACCATGATCTAAAATGATAGACAAAGGCACCCCACTCAATCTAACAAACTCATATATATACAACTTGGCATAATCTTCGGCCCCATAAGTTGTTTTGACTGATAGAAAATGAGCTGACTTTGTCATTCTATCCACAACAACCCAAATAGAGTCAAAGTGCTTTCTAGTCTTGGGCAACCCAACCCCAAAATCCTTGTTGATCTGTTCCCACTTCCAAGTAGGAATGTTTATGTCTTAGGTAAGGCCACCCGGCCTTTGGTTTTCGGTCTTCACTTGTTAGCAATTATGGCACTCGGATATGAATTTGGCAATATCCCTCTTCATACCACCCCACGGATAAACCTCCCTCAAGTTTCTATACATCTTTGTATAACCAGGGTGAATGGAATAGGATGAAATATGAGCCTCCTTCAAGATCAACTCTCTTAAGTCATCAACATTAGGCAAACACAACCTACTTTGTTACCTAAGGGCACCATCTCCCCCTTAGGAGAAAACCTCCACTTTAGCATCCCTCACAAAGGCCTTCAAGTCTAGCAAGGCCGGGTCAAGCTCTTGTTTTGACTTCACTTCCTCAATCAAAGAAGATTTAAAACTATCAACAACAACTGCACCACCATTTTCAACTTCATCTAACCTAACCCCCAATCTAGCCAACCGGTGAACTTTCTCTAGCCACTTCTTTGCCACCTTCATCAAAATGAGCTAGACTATCCATGGACATTCTACTTAGAGCATCGACTATAGCATTAACTTTGCTAGGATGGTAATTTACACTGATGTCAAAATCTTTAAGGAGCTCTAAACACCTTGTTTGTCTCAAGTTAATATCTTTTTAGGTGATTACATATTGGAGACTCTTGCGGTCGATAAACACATACATGAACCCCATACAAGTAGTGATGCCAAATTTTCAAAGCAAACACCACGACTACCAATTCAAGATCAAGGATGGGATAATTTCGCTCATGCCCCATAAGTTGTCTAGAAGAATATGTTATCACTTTGCCATTTTGTGTCAAAACACACCTGAACCAATTCTTGAGGCAACACAATATACCACAAACCCTTCCAACCCTTCCGGTAGAGCCAAGATAAGAGCGGAGACAATTATCTTTCAAAGTTTGGAAACTCTTTTCACATTCATTGGTCCACACGAATTTTGCCTTCTTTTGGGTAAACTTTGTCATAGGAGAAGCAATAGAAGAAAAGCCATTCCCCAACCTCAGGTAGTAACATGTTAAACCCGAGAAACTCCTAATATCTGACGGAGTCAAAGGTCTCGACAAATTTCTTATCCCCTCTGTCTTCTTAGGATCCACCTTAATTCCATCAACCAACACCACATGCCCTAGAAAAGCAACCTCTTTTAACTAAAATTCACATTTTTCATATTTAGCAAACAACCTCTTCTCCCTCAATATTTGCAACAACCTCCTCAAGTGATTCACATGCTCTTCCTCACTCCGGGAATAAATCAATATATCATCAATAAAGACTACCACAAACATGTCAAGGTAGGGTTTAAAGACCCTATTCATAAGATCCATAAATATAGCCGGTGCATTAGTCAAACTAAAGGACATAACCACAAACTCAAAGTTCCCACACCTAGTCTGAAAAGTCATCTTGGGAATATCATCACACTCCCTCACCTTCACTTGAGGGTATCCAGACCAAAGATCAATCTTCGACAGGTGATTAGCCCCTTATAGTTGATAAAAAAGGTCATCAACCTTTGGTGAAGGGTGCTTGTTCTTTATGGTAACCCTAGTAAGTTACTGATAATCAATGCATATTCTAAGTGAACTATCCTTTTTCTTCAAAAATAACACCGGTGCACCCCAAGGTGACTTAATAGGCCTTATGAAACCTTCTCCAACAAATCTTTCAATTGATCCATCAACTCCTTCAATTTCGCCGAGGCCATACAGTAAGGGGGAATGGAAATGGGTTGAGTATTGAGAAGGTGTATACCAAAGTCTATTTCCCATTCGAGAGAAACACTAGGAAGCTCATCGAGAAAGACATTAAGAAACTCATTAAGAACTAGAACTGACTCAATAGGAAGGACTTTGGGCTCAACATCCCTAACCCCCATAAGATGATAAAGGCAACCCTTAGAAATCAACTTTTGGGCTTTAAGACAAGAAATAAATCTACCCTTAACAACCCCATCACGACTTTCTCACTTAAGGATGGGCTCATTAGGGAATTAGAATTTAACTTTATGGGTTCTACAGTCAATGGAGGCATAATATGCATGTAACCAATCCATCTTAAGAATGATATCAAAATCTACCATATCTAATTCAACAAAATCACAAGGCAAGACCTTATGCAATATAACACGAGAAAAAGTTTCTCTAGACTGTTTTAGCAACAATGGACTCACCAACGGGGGTTAGACATTTCATAGGGTTCATACAACAATTCGGCTCACATGGAGCTTTTTGGCAACAAAAAAGAGTAATGCAAGGAAGAGTGGCACCCGGATCTATCAATGCATACATATCAAAATTTAAAACCTTTGACATACCAGTGACGATATCAGGAATCTTATCCACCCCTTGCCTCCCTTTAAGAGCATAGAATCTATTTTGCCTTGGAGCACCCCCTTTATTGGCCTCCCTTTGCCCTTGGACTCCCACTCGCGCCTTCACCTTGAGGACAACCATATCTACCTTTATTTTGAGCATTAAGACAATCAAAAACCTTATGACCTAATTCACCACAACCGTAGCATGCATTAGAGTTTCTCAAGCATTGGCCACTATGGTTTCTACCACATTTTGGCACTTAGGATTAGACACTCCAGCATTACCACCTTGGAATCTTGGATTATAGCAAATATCTTACTAGGAGCATTGGAAGACCCTTGGCCTTGGAACTTATGGTGTTGAGGAAATCGGCCATCCTTGGAACCTATGGAAACCACCTTCAAATCGAGCCCTCTTGTACTCACCACTTCTCTTTTTCTAAGCTTCTCCCCCTCTTCTTGTTCAACATACGTCATGAGTCGAGAAAATCCATATCATTCACTAGCATGGTGGTACGACACTCTTCATTAACATAGTTGGACACTCCCGACACCAATTTGTTCATTCTAGCTTTAGAGTCGACCACCAAGTATGGAAAATAATTGGAAAGCTTGTTGAACTTGTGGGGACACTCTCTCAAACTCATGGAACCTTGCTTAAGGTTTATAAACTCCATCATCTTAGCCCCTCTTAGCTCGACACAAACAAACTGGTTGAGGGATGCAACTTTGAACTCCTCCTAAAGAATAGCATCATTATCCCCCCTATCCAATTTCTAATGGGTGAACCAAATTTGGGCTACACCTTTGAGATTGTAGTCCACTGAACTCCGCTTTCTCCTTCAAATTGACCCCCATGATCGATAGCACTTTATACACCTCATCGATGAACTCTTAGGAATCATTTTTCAGCTTGGATCCATGGAACTCCGATGGATTCATTCTTGTGAAATCCCTCACCCTTGAGGCTGGAGTGGGAGCATGAGGGGCTTGGGACCCTTTGTTCATTTTGTTGGTCATTGCATGAGCCAACATTGTGATAGCATCTCGGAACTCTTCTTAGACTACCCCTCCATCTTGAGGATCTTGAGGAGTGGGAGAGGCTGGTAGCTCCTCGGGAGTATGGGCTCTCCTTGGTCTTCCCCTTGGAATCGGAATGATCTAGAAGGAAAAAAGAGCATTTTTTAGGGGAAAAGCCTTATAGTTACAACTAAAGCATGATATAAACCATGAAGAAATGAAACATTTCCTAAAATGCCTCATAGCCTCCCATTCATAGTTGTGGCGCACTTCACAACCATGAATAAGACATTAATCGACGCAATGTGCTGGATTTCCAAGGACCGTTAGCAACCTAGAGATCTAATACCAAGCTTTTCATGACCCAAGCCTAGGGCCTAGACATGACCTAGCGAATGGGGAACCTGAAACAAGCCTCTTCGCATATCAATTACACATCCTTGGTCGCAAAAGAAAAATAAGCAACAACAAGAGATATAATAAAAGGGAAGCGGGACTAAGGGAAGTCTTAGATAATCACAAAAGCATAAAAGAGTAAAAATCATAGCATAAATACATCATAGCATCCAATTACACCTCTAACTTGGAATGGAGCTAGGGTTAAGACACTTCTCGGGCTCACCCTCATAATAATAACTGATACATAAGAAGGAGTCTCAACATAACATGAAGCAAAATAGATATTGTCCTCGGAATTGAGAACTCACCAAAGATTTATTTGAGAATCAAACTTTCCACGTGGTGGAGGATGAACAAAAAGATCTTCAGTTTCCACATAGTGATATCATGTAGGCATAGAGTATGCGTTAATACATTTGAATGTACAAAGTATGCGGGATGCAATGCAACAAAGACATAAGCCAATATATTTAAAATGCAAAATCATAAGCAATAGATAAATATAATCTCAACATGGCATGCATGATCAATACATATAATAAAACGTGCTTGTATAACCTTCAATTTGCATAGTACATAGCACAAGTGTGGAAAGAGACCTTAATCGACATAGAGCAAGCGAGCTACTACTTGGAATTCAAGGAATATCACCCCCTTGGCAAGGTGATCTAGGCATTCACCCTCTCGACAAGGTGATCGAGGAATGTCACCCCCTTGACAAGGTGTGGTCTACTTTCCATGGTAGCCATACAATGAATAATTCGAGGCATGTCACCCCTTCATCAAGGTGATCGCGGCATGTCACCCTCTTGACATGGTGTGGTATAACTATGTGGATCCACTAGAAAGCCATAAGAGAGATCATCCATAATCCTATTGTGGCACATAATTTAGAGGCAAAGACATTACATAAGGACCCCTTAAGTCGAGCCCCCATCATAAGTCTCTATCGGTGCTAAGTCAAATCCCACGGAATACTTGTCACAATCATACTTTAATCATAACATGAATAACTTGTAAGATACATGATAATATGAGTTGAGTAGCTCGTGAACATGCTTGACTTCTAATAGTGAGCCTAATGTGAACATGAGAGAATATAATAATCATACATGATCCCTTGCTTTAACATGAATGACTCACATGAGGTGAAAATCTTGAAATAAGGCTTAACTTGATACTTTCAACATCATAGATACTTTTCATAAATTCAATACATGCTTGAAAGCCCTTAATCATCATAAAGTCACTTGACTTGTAAAACATGTAATATATCATCAATAACTTGAGAATTCTTGTCATGTCATTTTATCAAACACATGGTGGGTTGATTATACTTGTTTAAAATCATGCAATTCAAGTGTGAAATAATATGATTAAACTCAATGCAAATCAACCCACCAACATGTAGTGAAACCCTCATGTGGGGTACTTTGAAATCCATCACCAAAAGCTCATAATTGCTCATAGTTTCATAGCTCAAACCATACATAGTCTCAATAGGCAAAACCAATTCATGGAACATGCTTGAAATAGACATTCATACATAATCAATCAATACTTGTCAAAACCCCAACATAATTTATGCTCATATTTCATAACAAGAGATAGAGAAGGTTGGACTCCATGGGTGAAAGGACCCATGGATGAAGGCCCACATAAGTTAAACCTTGAATTCTTTGAGGTGAACTTGAAGTTGTCTTAAGATTGAAATGAGTCCCTGGGTCCAAAATTTGAGTTTGAACTCCTAAGATTAGAATGAGAAAATTGATAGAGTTTTAGAGAGGTTTGAGAGAGGTTTTATGAGTTATAAAGTTGAAAAATGGATAAGTATGGGTAATGTCACATTTAAGTGAGCATGGGGCTATGACCCTAATGCCCTGGCCGAAATAGAAAAAAGTAAGAAAAATATTGCACTGGTCCAAGCCCCTGGCGTGATGCAGACTAGACGCGGACTACAATTGTCAGGACTCAAGTCTAAGGCCTAGATATGACATGGCGAATGGTAACTCAAAGGGTCCTAAACAAGCCTCTTAGCATATCAATCACACCTCCTTGGTCGCGGAAGCAAAGTAAACACAACAAAAGATATGTAAAATGTGAAGTGGGACTAAGGGAAGTCTTGAATATAAACAAAGCATAAGAGTCAAACTCATAGTATAATAACATCATAATATCCAACATACACCTCTAAAGTTAGAATGGAGCGGGAGCCAAGACACATTCCGGTCTCACCCTCATAATGTTAATGTTCTACATAAGAAGTCTTAAATAGCAAGAAAGTATATTGTATCCTCAAACTTGAGGACTCAACAAAGTTTGTCTTTGAATAATCTCACTAGCCTCGCAGAGGATGATCAAGATGATCTCCAGTCCCTACATGGTGATATCATGTAGGCATAACGTATGTGTTAGTACATTCGAATATACTACGTATGTAGGATGCAATGCAATAAGACATAAGCCAATATAGTCAAAATCCTAGTAAGGCAATACATAAGTATAATCTAAATATGACATGTATGATCAATGCTTGAAGTAAAATATGCTCATAAATCATTCAACTAGTATACAACATAATAAATATGTGGGAACAGACTTTAACAGAAAAAGAATATGACCAAGTAAGCTACAACTTGGAATCCCAATGATTACCCCTCATCGGTAAAGAAGTGGTCTACTTACCAAGGTAAACCACACTTCACCTTACGGGAGCCCGTCCCATTTCTGAGAAGTAATCTTCTTTATGGGAACCTATCCCATTTAGGAGAGGATTTCATGAGAAACTTCTCCTTATGGGAGCCCATCCCATTTCGGGAAGAATTTAAAGAGAGAGTGCACTAAATGGATCCACTAGTAAAGCAAGGATAAAGCATACTCCTATGTTGGAGTATAGTTTGAGGAAAGGAATATGAACCCATGAAGATGGTCCATGCCACATCCAATCCGTCGGTGCTAATCCTAATTCCACGGAATAATTGAAATAATCATACTTTAGCAATTCATAAGAAACATGGAAACATGACGAGCAAATCTAAAACATTTTTAACCTCTAATGGTGAGACCTAACTTTAAAACATACGAATAGATCATCATCAAATATCACCCTTGCATTAACATCAAACGCTCACAAGAGGTAAAATATTGAAAATAGGGCTTAATCAAGCATTTACATCATAGACATTCCATGAATTCAATAAATTTTTGAAAGCCCAAAATCATCATAAAATCACTTGACTCGTAAATTATGCAATACATCATCAATAAGTTGAAGAATCCTTGAAAAGACATTTTATCAAAAACTTGGTCGGTGCATAATGCTTGTTCAAAATCATGCAATGCAAGAGTGTAATAATATGAGAAAACTCAAGGAAAATCAACCCACCAACATATAGTAAAACACTCATATAGGATACCTTGAAATCCATCATCAAATCACATAGTAGTTCATAGTTTCATAGCTCAAAACATGCATAGTCTCAATAGACAAAGCCCATTCATAGAACCAGCTTGAATATAGTCATGTATAATAAATCAACATTTCATAAAACCCCAACATAATTTATACTTATAATTCATAATAGAAGATACCATAGATAATGCAACTTGTAAAAATGCAATTTTCCTAAAAAGGGAGATTGGGATCCGTGGTTGAGAGACCCCAATGGATGAAACCCACGTACCTTAGACTTGAGTTTTCTTGAAATAGACTTGAAGCTTGGATTGAGTTCTTGAGATCCAAAGTAAGCTTGAAATTCTTGGATTTGGATGGCAACTTTTGTTAAGTGTTGGAGAGGTTTTAGAAAGGATTTTGAGTGATATAGAGTTGAAAAATGGCTAACTATGAGATATTTCACGTTTAAATAGGCATGGGGTTATGAACCCAATGCACTTGGCCAAGATAGAAAAATTAAGGAAGATTTTACACTGGTCAGCATCACTGGAGCGACGCCGACCCATCGTGGAGGACTAACTAACACTAGTCTACGCCCCTAACGTGGCGCAGCCAGGGCGTAGATGGACACTGTTTCTCAAAAATTAGCAAAAATTATTTTTCACTACGGGTCCTCTAAAATCTGGGATATACCCATCTCTCACTCAATTTTACCACCAATCGAGAATATAAAGTCGGATTTTCGATATCACGCATGGATTTTGAGATATATGGAAATTACGATTATGGGCATTTCGAAAGCCCATTTTTGGGACGTTTCAATATCTCCCCCTTGGAAACATTCATCCTTGAGTGTCAAAGAAATGTGCACAAGCGAAGTAATTATGAAGATTTCAGCCCGACGCGAATGCAACAAGCGCATTTAAACATTATTTTCAAAAAGCCTCAACATGACTGTCAAAAATCACCATAGACTTGTTACCATGAACATGAATGCATGCAATATGACATGAGGATTGGAACTTAATACATGGAATCATAGACAGGACTTAATGTGATATCCTATTGATTAAATGGAATGAAAGAGATACGGACATCACTTCTTCATCTCCACTCTGATTTTTGAGATGCTTTCGACTTGTTGATTCCTCCAAAGAACACTGATGGGAGCTACATCTTTGTTTTTTCAAACTCTTCATTTATCCATCCAAAATCTCCACCGGGACATCCTCATTGGTCAAATTATCATCTACAACACCCACAACATCTACAGGCACAATAGCACTTGGGTCACCCGTACATACCCTCAACATAGACACATAGAAGACCGGATGAATCATACTTATATCAATGGCAATTCCAACTCGTAGGCTACCTTACCAGTCCTCCTCAACACTCTATAAGGACCCAATCCTTTGGTTAATTTCCCTTTCTTGTGAAACCGGACCACACCCTTCATTGGTGAGACCTTCAATAGACCCATACACTTCCTCAACACAGACACATGGAAGACCGGATGAATCATACTCATATCAATGGCAATTCTAACTCATAGGCTACCTTACCAATCCTCTTCAACACCCTATAAGGACAAACAAACCTTGCTTAATTTCCCTTTCTTGCCAAACTAGACCACACCGTTCATGGGTGAGACCTTCAAGTAGACCAATTACTAACCTTAAAGTCAAGATCTCTCCTTCTCACATCGGAATGTGACTTTTGCCCACTTTGACCCATCTTCAACCTTTCCCTCATCAAACTCACCTTCTACAAAGCTTCCGTAACCAAATCCGATACAATCAAATCCATCTTACCAACCTCACCAAGGTACCCTACCATAGTCTCTATCATTCTCGTGCAATTTGGAAGAATAGAATAGGATGAGTCATGAGCCTCTCTCAAAATCAAATCCCTCAAGTCATCAACATTAGACACACAAAGTCTACCTTGGTACCTAGGGTAACATCTCCCCCTTGGGAGAAAACCTTCACTACACATCCTTCACCAAGGTCCTCAAGTCTAGCAAGGTAGGATCAAGATCTCGTTTTGCCTTTACCTTCTCAATCAAGGAAGAGTTAGAACCATCAACAATCACCATACCACCATTATCAACTTCATCCAACCTGACCCCCAATCTAGCCAATAGGTGAATCTCTCCAGCCACCTCTTTGGCACCATCATCTACATGAGCAAGACTACCTATACACACCGTGCTTAAAGAATCGGCCACAACATTTGCTTTATCAGGGTGATAATGCACATTCATATCATAATCTTTAAGGAGCTCTAAGGACCTTCTTTGTCTCAAGTTAAGATACTTTTGGATGAACACATATTGGAGACTCTTGTGGTCGGTAAACACGTCAACATGAACCCCATACAAGTAGTGACACTAAATTTTCAAAGTAAATACGATGGCCACCAATTTAAGATCATGAGTGGGATAATTCTTCTCATTCACCTTAAGTTGTCTAGAGGCATATGCTATCACCTTATGACTTTGCATCAAAACACACCCCAAACCAACTCTTGAGGCATCACAATATACCACAAAGCCTTCCAACCCTTTCGGTAGAGCCAAGATAGGAGTGGAGAAAATCTTATCCTTTAATGTTTGGGAACTCCTTTCACACTTATCGGTCCACACAAATATCGCGCCCTTTTGGGTCAACTTAGTCATAAGGGAAGCAATAGAAGAGAATTCATTTACAAAACATCCAGTAGTAACCCACCGAACCCAAGAAACTTCTAATGTCCGATGGAGTCAAAGGTCTAGGCCAATTTCTAATCACCTCCATCTTCTTAGGATCCACCTTAATACCATCACTCGACACCACATGTCCCAAAAATGTAACCTCTTTCAACCAAAACTCACATTTCTCTTATTTTGCATACAACCTCTCCTCCCCCAAAATTTGCAACACTACATGCTACTCCTCTCTATGGTAATAAATCAAGGTATAATAAGTAAAAACCACCATAAACAAGTCAAGGTAGGGCTTAAAGACCCTATTTATGAGATCCATAAATATAGCTAGTGCATTAGTAAACCCAAAGGACATAAACGCAAACTCCAAGTGGTCATACCTATTTTGAAAAGCCATCTTGGTAATTTCACACTCCTTTCCTTTCACTTGCTGATACCCGACCAAAGATCAATCTTAGAAAAGTGACTAGCCCCTCAAAGTTGATAAAAAAGGTCATTAATCCTTGGTAGAGGGTACTTGCTCTTTATGATGACTCTATTAAGTTGCTGACAATTAATGCACATTCTAAGAGAACCATCCTTTTTCTTCACAAAGAACACCGATGCACCCCTGATGTTCACGCTCCAATAGTAAAGAGGTCGCAGTCAAGTATAAACCTCACTAGAGGTTATGGTCGAATTCACATTGAATACAGGGCTTGACTATGTTGATCCACTAACAATCAATTCAAGCATCAATCACTATATTCTCTAAAATGGGGGGGGGGTTGTAATTTAAAATGAAGAACAAAAATAAAAACTACACTATTTATGCAAGAAGACACTCAAATTGAAGGACAACTTGGGAATTGTGTACCCCATGATTTGTTGACTCAATTAACTTAGACAACATGACTCTAGTAAGGACATTGCATGTAAGATGTTAACGTAGGTTCTTCAAGCCCTCTTGTGAATGTGAAGGTCGAATTTCACCATGGCGCGTGGTAGGCAGCCATGGTGTGCCAACTAACCATTATCCATTGTCCCAGTCAACCTTCCCTATGTCAGGTTTGGTTGATTAGATGAGAACACATCAATCGAATCCTGTCATTTACTTCCCTTTTTCTATTCATCACTACCTTGGTCGAGATAGTGATAGTACGTTGGGTTTAGTGTTGGCTGCCACCACCAAACAACATTCAAAGTGAAGGGAAATAAACAATACATACATATACCCAACCAAAGAAATGCACAAAGTCTAGGTTATTTCAAATCAATTCCTCATGGTTTCCACACCCCAAGTTATGGGTGCTTAACTACTCACAGCTCAACAAAATCAATAAAAATGAACGTTAAAGAGTGATTACCCAAAAATAATGAAGAGCAAAAACACGTTGAAGTTGAAAACACAAGCTTGGATTAATGGAAGATGAGTACAATGTTATTTTTAATCCCCCAAAATAGGTCTTCAAAATGAAAAGGAGTCAAGGTTCAGGGACTGTGCAAACATGCAATATCATCAATAACTTTAAGAATCCTTGAAAAGGCATTTTATCAAAAACTTGGTGGGTGTATAATGCTTGTTCAAAATCATGCAATTCAAGAGTGTAATAATATGAGAAAACTCAAGGAAAATC